>DWME01000362.1:0-35519 GCA_018244795.1 Parelbella ahira ahira | reverse complement strand
CCTATTCCATGGGACTTAAACGTAACTGGTGAAACGTGGGGGTGTAGTACACCCCTCTGCCTACCCCTTCGGGGATTTCAGGCGTGATCTTACCTTATTTTCCCATAGACACACCATCAAGATAGATATTTATAGGAAGTCCAAGAATAGTGGTTGAAACATTAATTGAAAATCAAATGAATATAATTGAGGCTGACGGTGATAAAAATGGAAAATCACGGTATTATATGCGATATTGTGACCTATTACATACGCTCGTTCATCTTTTGGTTGCTTTTATAGAAAATAACATCAAGAAACCCAACGGCAAGCAATAGTTAAAAGTTTCTGTTAAAGACATTTCATAGCTCGGTTTTTTGTCTCGCGTTCCACAAAAATGTATAAAAAGTAATTTGTTTTTGTTCTGATAAATTAAATAGATCTGAACTATCTCTGTTCCAGGCGAACTTAGGGCTGGTCTACATTGATCCTTAACAGGTTACATATGATCATGAACGCTTGGTATTTTAATCCCTCCATATCTTGGTATAACATCATGTAACATCACGCTTGTAATCCCCGAAAGGATAGCCAGAGGAGTGTAGTACACTTCCACGTTTCACCGGTTACGTTTAATTGTAAGTCCCATGGAATATGTGGTGAGCCTATATCTGTAGTCTGTTGTTTGTCTACAATCTCAATTGATGGTTGACGAGATATAGCCTATTATGTACCTCACTTGCTAATATAAAGTTTCTGGACTTCCCGGTTGTAGCTCACAGAATACTCCAACAAAGATACAGAGTTGGTCAATCCGATCTGTCTTATATTGAGTAAGATTTTAGTCTTCAGTCCTATTTGACGTCGGAAAAGCTATTAAAGCAAATCACATAACGAGAAAGCTGTTCAGGTTACAATATCTCATGCTTACATTGAAACATTTATTCGTTCGAACGATTCGCGACTTGTACGGTATCGGTATCGTAACAAAAAAGATGTAAGTAGATAAAATCATTATGTGAATGTTCCTTTTATAATTCCTCTACTTCAAAGGTATGTCGGCAAGAAACTTAGTTGGCTTAAAATTAATTTTTACATAGCGAGCAAGCAGTCGTCGCTGCGGGCGTTCTCTCTTTGTGCGCCGCGTTGTTCCATTTCTGCGATCGGGGGAAATCCAAAATTTTCCCTTCATCCACCTTGTTGGGCAATTGTGTATTCAGTTATTTTGATCGGAAACGATTTACTTGTGTTAGGTAGAAATTTATAGCGCAATTCGTCTGACTACGAGCTTGTAAGCGATCGGAAATTTTATCCGGAACACTGTGATTTTATTCAAGCGATCGAAGATTTATGCACCGAGTCTCGTTGGGGACACTTTAGTACGTTTAACTTCGTAACCAGAACAGTTTCTGTTATTCTACATACTACGCTTAAGAGGGATTGGGGCTAGTTACGAATTCAGCGAAATATGCTTTTTATTCAAGACAAATTGAACATTTCAACTTATATAAATTGTTATTGAAGCATTAAAATGCGTCTTCAGACATATTCTAATAGACTTCATTTCCGCCAAGAATTTGATAATATGTTAAAATGGCAGATAATTAAAAGTGTCCGGGACAATCGCTTTAGACGAATTTCCAATCAGGTTCTACCTACCGCAGTATATACTTAAACCGCAATATGCACGTGAGTTCGCCAATACTGAGAAACAACATTTCCCCATTAGCATTATCTTCGGAATAGCCCCAAGGAAAGCAGCGGCATCTCGGCTTGAAGGCTACGGCTTACATTCCGTCAGTCTATTTCGATTAAATAAGTGAGCGAAGCGTCCAGCTTTCCTCGCGAGATAACCACGGCAATGACATCCACTACCTAACATACTACACACACATTATATGTATGAAATAGGTATTTTTTGATGTGACTAGATGTTAGCCGTAAGTGTCCTACATATTTATAAATCAACCCTTAATAACCAAAATAAATTTATCTACGTATCACACCTCTGTATCTATTATACCTAAAAGTGTAGGCAGAGGAGTGTAGCACCTAAACACCAGTTTCACGAGATAAGTTTAGATCAAAGAGCATTTAAATCAATAAATTATTTTTTGCACTATTAACTGAAAATTAATAAACAAACAATTATAGTAGTACAGGTTTTAGTCAAGTTTTAATTTTATTATACATATACACACACTAATGTTAGTTTATTCATACGTTTATTAGGTATATACACACTTTATCTATATATATGACTGCTAATAAACCTTCCATTCATACTCCTTCAACATTCAGATCTCCATCATTTGCAATGGCGCAGTGTAGACGCGAAAACAGCAGACTTCCAGCAGTTAACGAACAGACTTATGACCAATCGTGACCTAAACAATCTGCCGACCACAACAAAGTGCCACGCGATGTTACCCAGTGAGACAGATCCCTAACATTATCCGCTTGAACGATCACATTAATTTGGTTATTTAAATCCACATTTGTTTCCTCATGGTACGAATGGGCACAGAGGAGCGGATCAAAACAGATTATAGGAAACACATTAGATAGCAAATGACCATTCGATAAAACATTTTGAACGCTGACAGTGAATATAATAAGCTGTTCGTCAAACGATCGCGACTGGATTTCCATCATTTTGCATTCTATTTCAAAGGTTCTAAGTTTTGAATTCCCGTGCATATAAGGGAGAAATTTCCGTACCTTTGTCTGTTCAGGACAGAGGACTACATTCTGTTCGGTATTCTTTAAGAATTGCATTCCAGCTCACAATAGCTTTTATTCCCGGTATTTCCTTGCTGTTCAGTGTATCCTATTTCGTTACGATCAGCTTGAAGACTTTGAAGACTCCTTTCATGTTTTTTTGTTTTCATAACGTCTATTTTGACAGGGTTAATATTGTTCTGTTAAAATTTTATTATAAATATTTTTTTGTCGTTTTTCGTTTCTCCAGTTTACTTCAGTATTGTCGTATCTACTCGTTATTATAGGTTCTTCCGAATTTTGAATTTGCCTCCTTTTAGAAAATCTTTGCTTTGTTGATATTTCAAACTTCAAATTTCGTCGTTCAAAACGTTCATGTGTTCCTCGCATTTCCACCATACACACGCTTCATAAACCGTTGCTGATTTTATTTCCACTGATTACATATTTCTATGTGCCTAAAATATCTAAGCATCCGTTATCTATTTAATGTTGTCTCATAAAACATCGTTTATCGTCCAAAAAAGTGGCAATTGGAATTTCAAATAGTTTATCCGGGTTCTTAGATTAATATGTTAATAGCAATGACATAATACACATTTTATAAATCGCACGACAATTCCACATCAACGTTCGAAATTTAAATTCTCCGAAATGCTCGAATTTAAAATTTTCCAGACCAAAAATCTTTACTCGTAAAGTTTCAGGACGCGACAAAATTGACAAACATCATTCACTACGTAATTACAACAGCTGTATTTTTTGTGATTCAGATCACAATGAGACTATTAAATGAGATGTCGTTCGAATATTTCGAGTAGGAAAACAATTTTTGGCCGATTCGATTGTCGTTCGATTCCATCAAAGAACTTATCGGGCTGCCTGCGAAATTATATTGGATGTAAAAATTTCAATACATTTTCAGATTGTACAATTATATCAACTATTGGTTTACCCAATACTTAAGTGTATTATTAATTCACTGAAACTTTCATCTTGGCTGATATAACTTTAGCATGTAATTTTTTATGATCCCATCCCAGTCGCAAGATTTATATCAAATATATTATGTTAAACTCCTTTCTTTTGTCCGACCTTCTGAATTTGTATTAGTATTCAAAGCTAGCTGGACCTTAATTTGTGTCGTTTACCGCTAAGACTACGAAATACAATAGTCAAAGCATATGTATCCAAATTAGCGTCAGGAAAGGTCCCCAAGAAACGAAATCAAATGCCTGCCTAATTACTTATCCGCATTTCCTTATGAAAATTACGCATTTGCAATTGGATACAAATTTTAAAAACAGGGATTAAAATGTACTTTTGCTGCAATACAAAGCACTACTGGATATATTATGGGCAAATTAAATTTTTTTTGTATGTTCACACTCCAGTCTCAAAACGTTGTTCTCAAAGCGTTGTTAGGAAAACTATTCAGTATTATCGGTTATAGGACTGTGGGAATAAGACTGTTAATGTACATTAGTCAAGTATGTCTGTAATAAAATCCGCTTACAAACTTGTTCCTACTTTAGACGACTGACATGGTCTCATATAAAATGATCACAATAAAATATGACCACATTTAAGGATAAATTGTAATTATGTGTCAAAATATTATATATTGTAATTATATATCAAATTATATGCCTTGTTGGTCGAGCGGTAGCAAGCGCGACTGCCGATCGAGAGGTCCTAGGTTTAAATCTCTGATCGGGTACTATTGGATTTTTCTAATTTAAAATTTCTAGTAGTGACTTGGAGTCTGGATTCCTGCGCAGTATATGGCAATAAGCGCACTACCTATTCCATGGGACGTAAACGTAACAGGTGAAATGTAGAACGTACTACTATCCTGTGCCTACCCATTTGATTGGGATTACAGGCGTGATATTACGTTTTATATGTCAAAATATTTATATTGTAATGTAAGTTTGTCTAGTGTCTCCAACAATTCAAAAACGTTACTTAATAAGAAGCTTCTAGAATCACGATACATCAGAACGACACGTGACCAGTGCAAAGCAACTAATTGTCTTTTATCCGCCTTTCATCATCGTTTTCAATAATTGTTTTTGAATCAAAACCTTTGCTCGTACTCTCACTGCGACACCGGATACGTTGCCAGGCTGCGAAGTCTACCGCCAACAGTACGTACTAAATTGAATGAAAACCAAAACTAATCACTTCAATGCAGTCCATAGATCCAACATATATGTACTTTAGTAGCGCACATATGACATTTTTAAGAATGTCAAAATTTAAATTACTTACATCCTCATGCAGTGTTGTATCACTTATCTGATGACCTGCATCCGAGTATCTTACTGACGCTAATGAGATTATTTAGTACTAAATCTTTAGTATGATTAAACACATTTTTGCCGTTAACGAAGTTTTTCTTTGTTTACGTTAAAGCTTCGATTTGACTTTTAACCTTTAGCGCTTCATCTCACAATCTGTTACAATATGTTAATTAGAAATGCAATCGACAAAATGAAATGTCGATACGTGAAATTCGAAAGGAAAGTTTATTAATCTGCTATATTGCTAATTGAAGGTAGTCATGAAAACAGTAACGTTTGTGTACATATACATATGTTGTCTTTTCAACCGAAATGCATTTTTCAGTAAGCCGTGCAAAAGAAAAGAAAAGCTTAAGCGGAACCTACTTTTGTGTCAACGCCTTATCATTATGTCTACAAAGTTTTATATCGTGCACCAAACATACAAATTGGATAACACTCGCGCAAGCGTAATATATTTGTTGAAATCGCATTCAAGTAAAAGGGACAAAAAGATCTCATTTCTAACCCGAACGGTGAAATAGACCATCTAAAACGATATAAAAGTTAGCGTCACTTGGGGCGTTTAAAATCGGTCGTCCTATACGATCGAATAGTTTTCAAGACAATGTAATTTCTTTTTAATGTGAATCTTATCTCGTGTGCATAAGGTTGTGTTTGGAATGAGGTGTTTTGACGGGACAAGTCGGCCGCCATTTTCCATAATGGCGGCGCTAACGCGACATCTATACTGAGTTTAGTGTCATCGCGGACGGGGCTGGTGCAGGGTTGTGTCAGCCGGCTCCTTATTGTTTGCAACCATTGTACTGTAAAAATGTCTCGGAAAATTACTCGGCATACAAATGTTACTTGCTCATTTTACCTAGTGTAGCTAAGAAAACATAGATGCCAACAAAAATTGTGTTATAATCTAGTAGAAAACGGTGTAGCTAATAAAATAATGAATTTAACACGCCGCCTGTGTCTTCTATTTGAATTGTCGTGAACCTTGTTGTGGAATCGATTTTTAGGTGTTATTAATGAAATTACTAGCGTACTCGTGGGTGATATTGTTACGTGCTGGAACCTGTTTTAGTAAACTACCGTTACGCTGACTTTTCAACCGCTCAGCTCTCGAGTGGGAATCGATAGAGTTAATAAAAAATGCATATTTTCCCCATCGTTTCATAAGGGTTCTGTTCAGCACCGTACCGGCACGAGTTTAACTGATGTTGTGGGATGAAACAAAGTGTTTCTGATGAAACCTGCAGTGCGTCTCTCTGTTTTGGAAAAGTGATGGTGATTTGTAAGAATTTCGCTTGTCCAGTACTGTCTGATCCGTAAAGGTGAGTAAACATTTTAATATAATAATATAACCTTAATGAAAAATACAAATTAAAAAATACCTTTTTAACAATAGTAGGCAATACACAAATAATGCCTGTGTTTATTTTCTGCGATTCTGTTTCGAAATCTATTTCCTTTTTATTTAGTTTATTTATATTCATCAACCAGTAATTGCCATAAAACGTCGGCAAACAATATGAAAACTTTGAAATAATAAATGATACAAGGGTTAAAACTATCGCGTGAATACATTTTATCGCCGGTAAAATCAGTTCTATTGTTCACTGACATTTGACACACGAAATTGTTTTGATAGATCAGTTTAATTGTTATACATATCATATTCTAATGCCATTAGCCTTTGTTAGTCTGTGACAATAACAATACCATTAATTTTAATATGATTATAATCAGTGCTATAGTCTTTGGCTTGAAGGTAAAATTCTATGGCTTTTCAAATGTATTAAAAGAATATTCAAAGAAAGATTATTTTAACCTCACTCAAAATTTCTAAAGGGTTAAGAAAGCTTGCACACAACAGATTTTCTGGTATATTGGGTTACAGCTTAGCCTTTATATCCTTGCCTGCATTCTAAGATTATTGGCTGAATGAATTACAAGTCAATTGCTCAAGAAATTTAATAATATGCATTGAGAACATGTTTTTTTTTTATTGCTCGGTTGGTTGTGTAGCATCTTAGATTTGATTTTTAATTTGTACATGGAAAGAATTTGCATTTATTTTGTGCATTAACCACAAAGAAACTTAGTTTAAATAAGTTTTATAACACATTATAAATATATAGAACATGATGATTCATAGATTATATGACTATTACTTTTTTAATCCATTATATTGTCTTATAATAATTGACACTGCCATTAAGTTTCGTTCATGTAGATAAATAATAAAGTTAATATGACAAATATTTACATAAGATATTCTATTGAAGCCCTGTTGTATTTCACTGAATAGTGAAAATCATTTGAAAAATGTGTAAAACCAAAAATTTATTGATACCATATGTTTACTATATATAATATGTAATGGGAAAACGATCATAATGATAAACACCTTGGTGAAGAATTTAATCTTTAAAAATGTATTAATGAAATATTACAGATATGAAATCTGTAAAATAAAATAGCCTTTCTTTTGTTAAATATTTTAATCTGTTAACAAATGTATGATAATATACCATATATTGCTTCAGAACTTGGAGCTTGTAAGTGTAATTAGGTTGTTTAATAAACAATTTGTATACTCAAATAAGGCTCTAGGGAGGTAGAAATTAGTTACACAATATTCCATTCTTTGAAGGATGAACTAATTGCAAATAGTATTCATTGTTAGTTCTGTATTCTTTCAGGATGAACAAAATGCTACTGAAAGGTTTGCTAACTAACTTACAATTTCTTAATAGTATATGTTTGACCTTCACAGCTATACACTAAATAGCTTGTTATATCCAATAAAATTTTATATTTCCTCAAATAATAATTTTATAATTATTATACATTAGAGAGATGTCTTTGTTAAGGAAGTTTTTTTAAATATCATCCTTTTTTATTATAAATTTTTTTAACTGCTTATATATGTATATTAAGGATAATCATCAATTAAATCTCTCTAGTCCACACTGACTGCAAAAAAAATTATGATGTCAGCAAGTTCTTGGTTTACAAATATATTATTTATGCTGCTTCTATGCCACAACAACAGTTTTAATATACTTAATTATTAAGGAAACATTTTCTAAAAGGTGACTTGGTATGTCATGCTTCAAATGCTATCAGTAGTTCTAGGAAGCTTATGCATGAGACTGTATTGTACACATTCATAGTAATTCTAAACCAAAAATATGATACATTATAGATATTATGAGATTTTTAAGTGTCATCTTTTCATACTCTTTGGTTTTACTAATAGTTTTTTTTTTTACTTTCTGGCAATGCACAAGTAGGTAATTAATGCTAATGAAAGCTCAATATTTTTCATTTACCTACCAAATATATTATTCAATTTTTCACGTTATGGTTCTGTAACCTTGGATTCCGTTCTTTTTGTTCGATATTTTTTCATATATAGGAAATAAAAGGGTCTCTGCCTACACCGTAAGGGGGCAGTCGTGACATTATAATGAAAATGATATTAAAGTAATGCCTGTCATACATATATATATACAAACCGTCTTATGTTTTTAATTACAAAATTCGTTGTCGCCATTGATTCATTCCCTTAGAAGATTTAAAAATGTAAAGGTTAAAAGTCACAGTCTGTCTCGGAATCGGACTTGAGCTAGGAGTTTATAGAGTGGAATCAAAATGACAATTGCGTATGGCGCCGCGACAAGTGTCTATAAACAATAAGATGGAGCCGCTTTATGATAACAGGAGTGGTTCAAGTTCTGTGGTTTACAATAGAAATTCGTATAAAAGCCGAGAAAATACACTACATTCTTTACACACTACTGCTATTGCACACACTCACACACATATATTAAATTAAAAAAAAAATCGATCCGTTACACATTTACGGCACATTCATTATTAGCCTAAGTATATAAAAAAAATATGGAACACGCACGCTAAGCGTCAAGTTATAATAAATTCATTTACATCATGTAAATAGAAGGAACAAATGTTTTGAATATAGAATTATTTATAGGAATTCACAGTCCACTGGATAATTTTTTTACAATTATGCCCAAACGTAACCTCGGCTTCAGATGCCGGCTTTTCGGCCAATTTATTTAGGTGTACTCATGAAGTTACATATTTGCTCACAAAAATTTTGTTTAAATAGAATCCTAAACTGAACACTGGAAGCTCATTGTTGTAGTGAAGTGATGGACGTAAAACTTTTAGGCGATTTCATGTAACAATGAAACTTCGAAAGCCCGAAATTGTATTTTACAATGTTGTTTTACTAACAACAAGTGTCCCGAACGGTTGTACGAGTATGTCGGTTTTAGTAGAGTTTTTTTAAGTACTCGATAATTCTACATGTTTTATTTATTTGAAACATTAAATATTTAACTGAATATATTTTGTTGTCTTTTAACATTTACTTTATTTTCCAAAACGCGTCGGCTAGCTATTGACCTTTAGACACCTGCCGAAAATTGAATGTAGGAGTTGTTTAAATATGATATTTCATATTATTGACCATAATGTCAGAGGTAATATTAAACAACGACTGCCTGGTTGGTACAGTAGTTGCGAGCGCGATTGCTGATCGAGAGGTCCTGGGTTCGACATCTAGGTCAGGTTGATTTTGCAACTTTAATTCCTAGTACTGGCTGGGAGTATGTATTTGTGCCAGGTGCAGTGCAATAGACTTACCCCCTATCCCATGTTGGGGCGAATTACAACATAGGTGACTCGTGGGAGTGAGACATTTCACTGCCTACCTTTTCGGTAATACAAGCGTGACGTTATTTTTATGTTATTAATGTTGAGAATAATTTTTATTGCACGGCATACGACCCATGCAAGGGTATCATGAATTGTTCAATTTCAAGTGCAAATAACAAAGTTATGGTTATGTTATACATAGTATGTAAATTTAACTATGTCGTTTTTATTTCTATGGTTTCGTAAGACTTTTGCGTTCAGCCAATATTTATTCATTTAAAAAATGCATTTTCATTCATTTCTTTTATTTCTTAACGTCGACGTACATTCACATTAATAAATATGGTAACAAAGGTACTTTCGAACTGACAGTATCGAAGTCGGTTTTAATTTTTTAATTGCAAATGTCAGTTACCACGCGTTATATGCTCTATAAGCCGGTGAGTCCCGTGAGAAACAGATTGGGTTCTGGTGGCGGCAATGTTGAAAGAATGCAAGCCTTTAGCGGCCGCCGACAGCGATAATGTGATGAGTGCTATGTTTACACGTGGCCGCTTACGTGGACAGGAAGTTGCACTTCCTTGTTTGTTCTATAATTTTATATCTGCACGCTGTCATACATGTATATTTCTTCGAGTTGAACTATAAAAATAGATATTTAACATTAAAATATGTGGGTATTTCCCCCGCTGTTTTTGAAATCAAATAATTCATTTAGCTTTATATTTTTATGCTCGTGATGGAAGAGGATTAAAAAATTAGACTCAAAGTTATAAAATGACGTTTGGTATTCTTAAAAAAAAAATTATTTTGATGTATGATCGTTTTGTAAATACCTTACGTCTCCCATGTGATCTCTTAAGGGGTAGGCAGAGGAGTGTATAAGTATACTCCCGCGTTTCACCAGTTACGTTTACGTCCTATGGAATAAATGGTGACTCTGTGACTCTATTGCCATACACTGCGCCCTAATTCAGACTTCGAATCATCACTACAAATTCTAAATTTAAAAAATCCAATAGTACCTGACCCAGAATTTGAACCCAGGACTTCCCGATCGGCAGTTGAATAGTTTGTATTGTTATACGAAATAATATTTTTGTTACGCGTTTCAAAATAAAAAAACAAAATTTTCTTGTAGACACAGGACGAAGCGATTCGCCAAACCTTATCTGCTACAGACTGCGAAAGAGTGGCAATTCTAGCCGCCGTCTATTCTTCCCTATTCGTATAAACTGGAATTACTAATTGAAAAATAAGATTAAATAACTTTCTAGGCAAGCAAACCAAGTGCTATAAGCCTAGGCAGCAAAATGTACGTATATAAGGATTTTTCAATTTATCCTATAGAAATGTAAATTGAAACAATTTTTACTTATCATGTGTACGGCGACGCGAAAAATGTACATGTCCTAAAAATTTGGAAATGATAGGTGAACGAAAAATAGCAACACCAAAATCAAATTGGTTATTTTTTAGATTCCAACTCAACGCACGATCTGGAAAATACGAAAACTCACCTGCCGGTTCCATTAGGTGCAGACTACGTTTTAAAAATGGAATCCGTTTTTCTCCGAACGCATTAACTCACGTATCGAGTTTCTTAGTGCACCGGTGCAACACTACAGAGAAAAATAAAACGAGCGATATATACGGAAATAGAAAATTCTAACTGGTACCAATGGATTTGACGTGACAAATTAGAGTTAGTATGACTTCCTCAATTGTCGTTCCGTTTGCGGTTTATTGCGAACAATTTCATTACTTCAACGAATTAAATAAAGTCTACTGCGAGTTTGAATCTTCAAATTTTACAATTATTGATTTCACACATATATATTATACGTATGTATGTTCGAAATTCAAATTTAAAATAACCACCTCCGAATCTCTTAACGAAATTGGAATAATGTTCTTTTAAGTTATATACCTATTGAAAAATAAAGTTTTATTAAAGGCGGGGAGAGTTTCATTTTTTAATATCGCTTTTTTACTGCTAGTGCTAAATAATTTATGTGAAGCATAATATGCCAATATATTATGTAGGCAAATAAAACGTTGCAGTATATGACGTAAAGTTTTGGAGCGTAATCCGTATTGCAACATTGGTGTCCTCCATTAACAATCAAGGGTAATGCTGTTAGTTTGAATGTTCTACCCGTTTCAGTGTCTCAAACGGTTCAACCTTGTACAAAGATTAGAATAACTACTGCGCTTTGCCGTGCACTTAGCATTAAAAAAAGCTATGAACACTGGATTTTTAATATCGCCGCGATTTTTATATTCAAAGGATAATCGTGCAATTGATAAACCTTTCAATGTTTCGGCATGTGTAAATCCCGTTAGTCATTGTTATAATATTGACATATTTACATTGGTGATACGTGGGAGTGTAATACACTCCTCTGCCTACCCCTTCGGGAAATACAGGCGTGATGTTACGTCAGAAAAAGATTAATAGTAGGTAGGTAGGTAGTAGCTTAGTAGATTATCGTTATTGCTTAAAACATCGGAATGCAAAGCTCGTATTTGAAACGAATTTGAAGTAAAATATCCATAGACAAAACAATGAACGAACTCGAACTGAAACTTTAAAAGTGTTTAAGCATTCATTATGGTAATGCGTCCTTATGTTATTGTAATAGTTAATCAGCACTTAGGACGCTTCCTAAGCACTAATTGCGCAAGTTCTAGGTGTTTATTATCATTGGAGTCGCTTTTATTTGTATAATATAAAATTATTTGCTTTTTAATGTTATATGCCTGTTTAGTTGACCTGACAGGATGATATAATCATAATACATAGAATATTACGTAGTATCACGTCTGTATTTCTCAGAAGGGGTTGTTACAGGAGTGCAGTACAGTCCCTGGAGGTGATCCTATTGCCATATACTAGGCACAAATATAGCACTCCGTGCTACTCTGGACAAGTTTAAGTTAGAAAAACCCAATATTAGTTTTAACCGCTGATAAACCCCGGAGCTCCAGATGAAGCAGTACCGCTTATAACCACTCGACCAACGAGGCAACCAATAATAATAAAGCGTCTTCAAACATAACGTAATAAAAAAAGTAACATCACGCCTGTAATCCCCGAAAAGGTAGACAGGAGTGTAGTACACTCCCACGTTTCACCAGTTACGTTTAAGTCTCGTGGAATAGATGGGGAATCTGAACATGGAATAGAGAAAACATGGTAATAGATAAATGGTATTTTATCACAATACACGCGGATAATAAGAGTGAAACGTAAGGATCACGCGTCACTGCCCACCCTCATGTACGGCGATACGAGGTTGGAGAAATACGTTGTCGACGGTTACTTAGGTTTACGGCCAGCGATTTGCACATGCTTTTTCAAAAAACGTACTGTTTTGAAACGTGACCTACACCTCTGCCGTCCCGTTCAGGAATTACACGCGTTATGTTACGTTTTAAAACAGTTTTTTCAAAAGTTGGACTTTCTTCGAATCGTTGTATTGTATCTATGTACATATATGTATGATCAGTTATAATTATTTTTCGTTAAATATTAAAGTCCCTGGTTTTGCACGCTATTGTATACATATTTAACTTAGCGACTTAAGAAATGAATACGTATACGAACGAACAGACAAATCTACAATCAAAGACATAATAAAAAATCCAACATCAAATGTTTTATTATTTTACCAGTAATATTTCATGCGCCGCATTGATTTAAATAAATGACAACTTTAAACGTAACATCACGCCTCCAATCCCCGAAATACGTAGTAGACAGAGGAGGGTGTCCTCGCATATAAATAAATCGTTTAATTAAACTTAACAATAGGTATGATTATAAGCGGAAATCATAAACAGGCACATTATATGTTTTATTTTTTTATTTATTAACTCCAATTACAATTTAGACTATATCTATCATAACAGATGTCCCAATTCATTAGCATAGTCAATGTCAGTGGTGCAAATGTCAATTTACTGAAACGAATTAATTAAATGATTTCAAATAATGAAATGTCAAAATAATAAAAGGTTACTAATAATGAAAATGTCATAATAATTAAAAGTTAAAATTATGACAATGTCATAATTAATTCATCGTTACCGCGTCATGACTATTTTTCTAATATCAAAATGTGTACAACTCTTTTGTACATAAGTGAAGGGGGGAGAGGTGTAGCTTCCTGTACACTGGAGTCGGACTGTTCGTGTTTAAATAAGCCGCTTACTTAAAAGTTTTAAACAGTTTCGAGCGAGCACACTCAGTACAACCGGAACGCGTGTTTTGCTCTTGTTAAAATTATTCTTTTTATTATTGTTATTACCATCACGCCAAGTCTCCCACCAGGTTGGCAGGGAGCATCGTCAAAAATCTCTATCCTTATAGATTTGCTTCTTTCAAGTTCATCATTCTCTTTCATACTTCGATTTCGGAGACTTGTAACTCTCCCGTGAAGAAATTGTTCTATATAATAATGTATATAACAAATAAATAGGAATCCATCGTAACACACGATAATGCTAAAAGTGAAAAGCGCCGATCACGCTTCACTGGCCACCCCTAATGTAACTGCGAGAAACATCCAGCGAAATATAATCTGGATAAGAATCACTTAGGGTTTTGATGTTCAGCTCTGACATCGTGCATTATTTTTTATATTAAAAGACAAAGCGAACTGGCAGGAGGCCCATCTGATGATGGTTAATAGTCACCGTCGCCTAATTCGCAATACCAAGGGTTACGAACGTGTTGCCGGCCTTGAAGGATTTTTCTCACGCTTCGTTTGAAGAACCTCATATCATAGCGTAGTTTAAAAATAACATGTCTCTCGCTTTATTGTGGTTCCTGCTGTCAAAGTGGAGTATTGGGGAGCAGAGAATGTAATAATGAAAGATTATATAAGCCCATTCGCTACTGTAGCGTAATATCTCAAAACTCAATCTTTATTAAAACAGTTCGGAATGTGTGAAATTATATTCTTTGACCATTATAATAGTTACATATCACCGAATAGTCTATCATTCATATAATGTTATTATAGCCATAGAATAATTATGATTTCAACCATTCTGAACTGTTTTCTGAGAGAGTGTTTTTGAGACATCACGATATAGTCACAAATGAGCGATATAGATCGGCTAGGTTTGCCTAGATAATTCCCCCAGCGTTGCATTTAAATGAAATCGCTGATGGATAATTTACAGTAACTACTGATAGCACAGACAATATGTTTAGTTATATTTTTTGGGTGATATACTGGTGTATTGGTTTTCGTCGAACTCCGCCGTACTACATACATTGGAGCAGCGTTGAATTATTTTAATTTTTTGTTATCCTAATCTATGCGTCTAAATAATAAACAGTAAAAGACCTAATTTATTTTTATAAAATTGTCCTTAATTAATGTGCCGCCTCCATTGTTTGTCAATCAATGAATGCGAATGTGTCGAGACGTTTCTAGAACGTTCTACGGAAATATTAACGTTTTATAATCAACATATTGCTAACTCATCTGATTTTGCGGTTGTTTATAACCAATGATGAATTGACATTTGTTGAGCTGGTGATGTTTTATTTCCATGTAGAAGGAATCTACAATAAACTAATATTGGCCGTTTTGTTACTCTGTTAATCAGCAGTAAGTTAGATACGTGCTACCTACTCGCTAACTCTCTCTCTTTTACTCTTAGTCAGTCTGTCATGACTGAGGATCGTGATCCCGCTTAAAACCATCCAGTAACAACCTCCAGGACGAGCGATCCTCGGCTTAATGCACTGTCATGCTCATAGACGTAACTATTCAAGTTTTTGGCGATCCGCTCCGACCAGCCTCTCGCCATATCTAACATATAATTAAATCCGCTGCTAACTGTTAACAGTTCGTACGTACATTGTAAACATAACACGATAATTCACTTGGACTGTTTGTGGTGGGTAAATCATAGGATTTCACAGGCAACTCGCTACGGTGGAAACGTAGATATCGCTTCGCTTCACACCCCTCATCTGGCTGCGGTGGGCGCGGCGAATCTTCTCATTTGATCTCGGTTACAGAAATGTTGTGATAAAAAATACACACATACCTCTAGTACCTACGCGTAGCGTCAGAAAAAAATTCAAATTGCCATATATGATTTGTTAATTTTTTTTCTATTTGTATTTGTGGAGTATATCGATAGATTTTTTGAGTTATTGAGAAAATTGTATATAGTTTATATGGCGGCGAATGCGAGGCAAATGTCGTAAGATATTTAGGAATAGACCAGGAAGTTGAAATAGCATAAGCTTTTTATTTTGCGTGTAATCTTATGTCCATTGAACGTCGCAAAATTGTAAATTACAATCTAAAATAATGTCAATAATAATATTATGACAATTCATATGAAGGCATCGGACTAACAGTAACCGGTAACCGTAACCGGTAACCGTAACCGTAATCGGAGTAACCGTAACCTGTACAATGGTAACCAGACAATGGAAGAACATACATATAATCAGATATAAATAATTGTACATCCACACGCATAGCGCCAAATAGTTACTCGGAGTCCTCACAGATATATTCATATCTATTTATAATTATATCATATAACCTATATTCTGGTATTATGACGCTCGGTACAAACTGCAATATATAGGCTCGTTTTAAAATATAATTAGTTACCCGTTAAAATAGTTGTAACATCGCGATAACAAGTGATTACTTTAATGCAGTCAAAGTACAGTCGTACACAAAAGCGAATGCCGGTAATAAATCTTGATTATAATTGCATTTTCTAAGTATATCCTGCTAGTACAATGTATTTCGCGTACTGCAATATACACGCTCGTCTTAAAATCTAATTAGTTACCCGTTATAATTATAGTAACATCGCGATAACTAGTGATTAATTTATCCGCTTCGAGTATGTATTAAGGGTACAGTCGTACGGAAAATGATTAAATTTGTCGGTGAAGTATCTAGTTATTCAAAAACAAAATCGAGAAATTACGTATTGTTAAATGAATTCTGACCCAAACTATACCAGGATTAAAGAATTGCCTACCGACAGAAACTGTAGCCACAAACGTTTATAGTTTTTTTTGTTTTACTGCACTATGAAAGGGACTGAAAGCTTTTTAACCGTCATTGACAAAGTACATTCAGCGTCAAAGTCAAATGTCTAATATCTGTATGAGCGTATGATATTTGTGAGCTTGCCCTTTTTGCGGGGATGTCGAAATGGAGGATAACGCTTCGCTTATCACCCTTCGTTTGTGAAGGTACCTATTTGCGATGTAGAAAAATTTTTTTTAGCCGAACGCAAAATATGTCTTGATATTTGCTTCGAAATGACTACGCTTCTGGAAAATGTACTAGTATTAATCAATTGAATACTATCAGTGCTTACTAAAATGATAATTGTTCTCCTCAACCGTTCACCCTTGTTAGAGTGGTCATGGTAGATGCGATGGTCATTTTAGCTGCCTCGCTCGATCGTTCGCTTCTAGGGCTGCTGACAATGATAATGATAATAATAACGGTATGTTACATTTAATATTTTATTACATTTAATTTACATAACAGAGGAAGGGATAGGCAGAGGAGTGTAATGCACTCCCACATTTCACCAGTTACGGGTACGTTCCACAATGGAATAGGTGGTCAGCCCGTTGCCATATTCCGGGCATAAATCCAGCCTCCGAGCTCCGGTAATCCCACTAAAAACCTTTTACCACGTTCGGCAAAATAATCGTCGTGCTAAATGTCTTCTCACAGTAATGTTTTATTACATTTATTTTTAAAATAAGATGAGTTGGTATTTTTTTTCGCTTTTTCTATAAATAACAATACATGTATATTTTTGATTTTACTAAAATAAAATTTTTGCTTTATCTTTCCAAGTCTCAGCAATTTTCAGTAGGACGAATATTTTACCGAGAACGTACAGACTTGCGATTAGTCAAGGTTGTGTTGGAAGGCCTTTTTTTTGTTTATGGGGGGAACCTTCAAAAGGTACCCGGTACCCTGAGAGTTAAACCGGGTTAAATGGGACTTTCACCGCACTAAAATCCCGTTGGTGACTTTCCTCGGCGCTAATAGGAGGGTTCCGGGATCTCCAACGGAACGCACCGGTGTCCTTCTAGCGCAACGCCGCGCGCAACGTATCTTCTGTTAGTGTGTTTCTTGGTGTTGTTCGGCGATTAGCATACTATGTACCTATAGGATATGATTTGCATGCTTTGTTTGCGCATGCTTATATTTTATTCTGTTTTTTTAAACATTGCTGCAGTGCACGAACTGTGTTAACTTCTTTGTATTTATCAATAAAATTGTCGATATAATTTCTTTTTTTAAACTGTAGTTCTAAACAAATTTATATAACTGTATAACAAATTTAAATAACTCTATATGTTAAAAAATATATTGAGTTTCAAAATAACTCTAAAACAAACGGTTAACGAATATCGATAAGGCGGCCTACGTTTAATTAATAAACGGTGACTCTCCTGTCACCGGACTCGGCGCGGCTCTGGACGCTGAAAGCCGAATAAAACACTCAATCTAACGTGACACACGCACCATCCGTCCCGTACACCGGACAGCGATACGAGAATCTGAAAATCTATAAATATGTGAGATCGCGTTGAGCGAAGACGTTAGAATGAAACGACGCAAGCAACACTCGAGGGCCTCCTCGAACTTTTGAACGAGCAATCGATATTGAGTGGTCTTATAACGCTTAAATAATTCCACGAAATAACTCGAGGTTCTTAAAGCGTTGTTTGCGATTGTCGTGAATTTACTCAGGGTTAATTCAAGTATTCTCTAAAGATATCTAAACGTTATTTTACTAAACTAGTTCTCTGGTTGTTGCGGAGGCAATGACCGACGGAGTTATTCAGTTCACTCATTTTATGACTCTCGTTATCCGATTTCAACGATATTCAAGTGTGAAACGGGCAACACACGTTCAAAAATGGTCATATTTTAGGATACAAACCTTTTCAAGTTGTCATGTCAGTAACGTATAAATTGACAACATTTATTGGTATATTTTTTCCCACTTTGGAATTCATTTACGAAGTGATCGTCGTACCGTCAGTTGGAAGGTAGGTCGGACGATGCGTAACCCACTTTACCCTTTCCACCGGATTCGGCGAAGCTCCAAATGTCAAATGGATGAAACGCGCGATAACAATGGACGCCGGTGGATTTATCTCGATTGGCGTTTATTGCTGAAACCTCCAGCGGAATAATTGTTTTGTGTGTACCATTTATATTCAATACAGCTATCAATAATCGTTGCTTAGTTTTAATCGGAATATCTGCTTGCATATCCGTTTAGGATTGTCCGTTATTTTTGCGAACATTCAAATTCATATTTCAAATTAGTTTGATGTATTTTTTATTATATTGGATTTGTTGGATCAAATTTCATTGTATTGGACAAAAGAGGGGAGAATTGAAATGTATTGAGCGATTCTCACAAAACTAATGAATTCATTCATTCTTCATTTAAGGAAAAAGTGAGTACGAGTATTTTTTAATGTGAATCGATTTGCATATAGATACTCCTATTCCTAAAAGCTTAGTTGAAGTAATTTTAGGTGTTGTTTCTTTGTTTCAACCTCATGACTGAGAACAAATTTCCTACTACCAAAGCGTTGTTGTTGAGAACATTAGCTGATACTGTGATCATTCACGAAATGTATCATGTTAGCTCATTCTTCTACCAAATTGAAAGAAACATGTTTATAAAGAAATATCTGCATATTATAATTAGGAACTTTATTAAAACTGGTGCTGAAAACTTTTTATTTTCAGTTCCCTTTTTAGTCCGTTGCAATTAAGCTACCTGGCTACCTGGAGCTAATGAAAGCGATAATCCACGCCTAAAGATGGAATAAATTTTGAAATTCGAATTGGAATATTTGGAATATTCTCGATGCAACATCGTAACGATCGAAAACAATGTTAAGTACAACGATTTAGGAGTCGACATGGAAATGTGATGCTTAAAAGCCTCGAGCAACCTATGATTATCGAATCCTTCCTCCCTTTCGCTCCCTTCCACTTTAATAGACGTTTTCATTACTTTCTACTCGCTCCATTTGATTTGTGCATTGTTCCTTAGGTCGCTTCCTCCTCTCATCTCCCGTTTAATCGGGAAATGTTGAGTGATTTTCTTTTTTTTTCAACCGTCTGTACCTCCTTTTATGTTATGGATGTATGTACTTGGTATGCGAGCTGTTATTTTAAGCGGTGGTTGATAACACTGTAACTCATACATTTATAAGGAAAGAAGGAACTGAAATCCCTGAAAAAAATACTTTAAACGGTGTTTGTAAAGTGGCTTAAGAAAATGCAACAGTTTTTATAGCATAACGACAATGTTATGGAATGTTCCAGAAGAAATACAATACAGGGCAAATATTAATTTATATTATGAATAGCAGCAATTTATTCATTGCACACAATGTACTTGGTAGCGGGTTGCCCATCTGAAAGTTGTATTAATATTGACAGGGAAAATATTGCACAGAAAAGCCCGCCAATGATGCATCTGCAATTTGTTGGTCAAAAAGGTAGCGATATACAAATACGAGTATATACGGTGTGCAACTACGTATCGTCGCTTGGCTGTGAAAATGTATATTTAAGAACTTTATTATTTCTCATAAAGAATTAACAATTCACTTACATAGAAATGAATATAGATACAAACTTATCCTAAGCATGCTTACAGAAGAATGGATATATATTAACTGCATTGTCCATTATTAAAACATTCAAAATACGTTATCCAGTATCAAATAAATAAAAATGAAATTATTGTCATGGATATATAATATAGAAAATAATTTATAAGTACCGGCTTTCATCGTAAGTAATATCGATATATCGTGTCTCTGATTTGTTAGTATGTACTACACCAAATCGCATCAAAATCAGTCCATTAGATTATGCGGAATCACCGAGCATATAATCAGATCAGAATAACAAGAAAACTGTTGCTTTAAAATTGATATGTTTATATCTATGTACCTAAAATATGTTGTTGAAACGATGTTATTGAAGATATTGTGTACTGACTGTAGGTTTTTCGTTATTTTTCCTTATCTTTGTATACATTGCCAACATCGTTATCGTTGCTAGTTTGAACACCAGTAACCTTTCAGTATCAGAAAGTTTGAGGTCACGACTAATATGCATATCACTTGTAGGTTAATCAGACTTTGCAAGAATTAAAACAATCTCTATCGTACCATATTATGTTAGCACGAGTGATGTTTTATTGTAAACGCGCTGATAACTTGTAAGGTTAAAGTTGTCAGATATTCGGACATTGGATGGACTTGGAACTTGGCGACTTGGAACATCTGACTAACATGTAAACTAATACAACTCTTTAAAAAAATTACCTTAATAAATATGGTAAAGAGGTATGTAGATGGTGAAATTAGATTTTCTTGTATATGTCTCGTCTTTCCAAGCTGTGTTGAGAATATTATGTACCTACACATTTAAAGATGTACAAATCTTTAAACTTCACACTAAACAAAGAGTCGAATAATTCAATATCTTACTTAGATTAAGTCTTTCACAGAACCTTCTACGAACGAAGTTCAGTCGATTGCCTTGTTAGTACAACTACGTGCATGTCGGCTGGAGATTTCTGATTTCGACTTCCAGCTGAACAAATGTTCTAACCACATGAACTTGGTTAGGTTTAGGAAATAGTATCATGATCGGCATATTTACATTATTTATACTCGTATCTTCCTCTTTGCCTATTCATGGCCCATACGACACCTGGAGCCTTCGTGTGTTACTATATATTTTGTTATTTATATATGTTTCCTGAAATGTTTTTAACATTACAATATGTTGTCTTATTTCTTTTACGGCTTCTTCAGTTTGTCACTCTTCTAAGGTGGAAAGAAATATAGAGCTACTAGTTTTCGGGTATGCTCATTGTAAGCCCTAGTTTTTAAGATGTTACGTGATCAAATGTTACTATTGTTTGGTGTAATATTTTGGATCTCTGAGCCCAAGTTAAGCTCTATTTTTAAGGATATTACATGATCAAATATTTGTGTTGTCTAGTGTGTGTCTTGGTTCTCTGAACTCAAGTTAAGTCCTAGTTCTTAAGTAATTAGCTAATTAATTAATATTATTGTCTGGTCCTATTTTTGCGCCATACTTTTTATGTGTATAGCTCTATCTAACTTGTTATTTTTCGTTTACAAAATTCTCATTATCTCCGTTGAGGAAAATCGACGTCGATGATAAGATTACTTCTGAATTTGTATCCTCAATTTTTGTTTTATTACTTTTGCACGTGTTTTAGGTTTTTTTATTATTTGCAATTAAAGTGCGCAGTATGAAACGTGGAATGAGCTCCTTCTTCCCGGATATTCACATAGAGCTATGTCATGGAACTCTTCGACTAAAGCGCCAGAGGTTGTTTTGAAAGCCAGAAATATATTGACGATTCTCATGTTATACGAAATGCTGTTCTCTATCCTGTTATTGGAGATGACCACTTACTACCATGCTCTTTTCTTCCCGTTGCTAGGAATCTGCAGATAATTATAACATTTCTTCATTGTTTGTTTAATGAATACAATCTTCAGACAGTAACCATTACTTGAGCATCATACCTAGAAACATATTATATACTCCATATCGTGTCTCATGTCTTTATATCGTATGTGTTCATGTATGTCACTCGTTTTCCTTTATGTACACATACACGCATAGAATACGTTAGGAAAAATTTACTGGACTTTCGTTCCTTACTGTATATCTTTTTTGTTAGTAATTTAACATGGTTTGGGTTAAGGCGCAATGTATCTATCAATGATGATCAGAATTAGTTAGGCAGCCTTTCATTTCACCTTAGATTTTTTACTATAATAACAATATCAACACTTTTGTTATATCTGTGACATGACCTTTTAATGTGATCTGATAAGTAGAAAGTAGCAAAATAAGTAACCGCATTCGTCCATGGACAATATCTATAGCTCTTGAATAGAACGGTAACAACAGATAAATCGATCTTTTAGTTATTGCTAGTTCCAATTAGTGTTATTATTGCTATTAGTCAGTAACCGTACAATCCGAAGCCGACCACAGGCGCGCAGCTACGAGTACTTCAGAACACTGAAATGTCGCGTCTAATATTCGCGTTCAACCACCAACCGCACCCTTCAGACCGAAACGCACATTGGCTTAATAACAATTGTATTGTGGCAAGAATGTGCGTAGCGGCGTACCGAGTACACGTTCTACTTGAGGAACTATACAGGTTACAGATGTATCTACTACTTACGGTTTCTCGTGAACTCTCGCGACCCCATCCTTCAGGACAATAATTAGAATTTTCTGTGCTAAGAGATTATGAAGATTCTTTGACAATTAACACATGGCGACAGCTTATCGAAAGCTGGGTCTCAAATTGTACTAAATGTGTAGTATTTAGCACATCCGGATAACGGAAATCGTGGTATCTAAATGGTTATTAATATGACTCCATACTGTATAGACGGGGAACCGATAGAACGGTGCACTTATTGGCATACGGCGGGAACGTTACGAGCTTTTTATAGAGTTAATACTCTTTTACGATATTCGATATGACGCGAGCCGAGTTAATAAAACCGGTGCTTGGATATTCGGTGCTTAACGGACAAATAGAGATGACACTTGCAATAAATATTCAATTAATAGATCGCACGACGTGTATGCGTTAGCATCACACCCTAGCAATGTTTAAACAATTTCTTTGCGAACAGCGATCTTAAATACATAAATACATATCTTCACGGAAGTCGCTTAAGGGGTGGGCAGACTGCATACAGTGCCAAATATCCTTATCTAAGCAGACCTGCCGAAAGTAAGTATAGGTTATGTACTATCGCTTTCTTGTCGCTGTCTTTATGGAGTCCCACGGATTCTTTTGCCTTTGACGGACACGGTTCTCTTTTTCCTGTTGGATACATTTTCCTGTTTGACTGTTCGTAACGTAATGTAATTTATTTACGTTATTCGTGTTCAAATTTGTTTTGGCAATGCTTGTTATTGTGTGTTCTTGATCCCTTCCCCTGTCCTATACTGCTTACTACAGCGCCCGTGCTGCCGTTAAACGTGTAACATCAACTTCGTTGTGTACCTCGATTCGCTCGTGACTGCTGTTGTTTAGTCACTCGTCTGTGTGGAAGATTTCTACAAATCTAGTCCCCTCCTACCGAATTACAGACCCAGTGAGGAAGAATCTACAATTACCATTACAAAATTGATCCCCCCTTACCGAACAAAAAATTAAGCATAGCGTTTTGTATATATGTATTTTTTATCCACCTCCATCATTTTTCATCAGTGTACAAACACGGGTAGCCTGTAGATTTATTATATTGAAAAATTCGAATCATGTTGCCGGGGTGTGTATCGGTAATACGTACGTGCGCGAGGATTACGGGCTCTTTGATATTAAACGCTTTTACGATATTCGATATGACGTTAGCGGAGTTATTACTGACGTGCAGTTAGGTGCTCGGATTTTTTGGTGGCGAGACCGCTATCTTCGCTCGCGTTAAAACCGCAAACGATCTAAACGTTAAAAACCCGCAGTCTAAACGATAAATTCGTATTTAGCGACGGTTTAATTTGTTTTTTAAAATAGAATTTCTAGTAGTGACTCGGAGTCTGGATCTGTGCCCGGTGTATGGCAATAGGTTCACCCCCTATTCCATGGGACTTAAACGTAACTAGTGAATGAAACGTGGGAGTTTAAAACCTCTTCGGGGATTACAGTCGTGATGTTACCTTTTTTAATTTGTTTAGTGAGCAAACGAATTGAGAAGTTTTTTGATAGCTGTAAGTACTGCAGTTTTGTTTCGTCTAGATTAGGTGATGTTTTTGTGGGTTAATATTATTAACTTGAAAGCGTTTTTTCCAATGTTGTATTATCACACGAGGTTGTCTGCGATAGTTACTAAGGGCAATTTAACAACTTATTGTAACCTATATTCGGAAGATTAATAAATGGTTACTTGCAGCGATTTGAATGGCCCAGAACTCAACCGTCTACGAGATTTTAAATAGCGTATTCAACCGTTACAAGTCCAATGAGTCCAAGTATAAGAGTATAAGAATAAGAGAGCATAAGTATAAGAGTCCAAGTATAACTAAATTGTCTAATGATAACATGTATTTTTTCGTATCTTTCAACGTTTAGAAGCGGTGCGCAAAATTGTCTTCTAGCTATCCCTTCAAAGACCTCTGATATTGCTAGTTTTATTTTATGGTCTATCAACGCCTCTAGGCTCAGAGCGCTTTACTTTGTACGTTTACTATCCAAAAAATTACGAGAAACAGTTATTGATCTAGAAGCTAGCAAGTCTGGGCTTTGCCTGTAACTTTATCGATAAAAATATTTGTATTTGAATCGGCAAAAGAACCTCTTTATCCAGCTCACAACGGAAAGGGCTTTCCGCGGCCCAGGCAACGTGGACCTCCAACAATACGGCGTGTCCCATAAATTGTGCCATAAAGAATATGCCCCATAAACATTTTATAAGTCGTTTGAAGCACGCACATGCGTCCGCCGTTTATTATCGCGCCAAGTGGCTGTATCGCGGAGATTGCGAGTTTTAAACCTTCAGAGATTTCAGCTCTTTTATGGGTTTGAACTAGCTTATATGGAACTTGTAAAAATAATGCATGTACCTACTTTTAATGGATCAGCGACTCGTCTGTAACATTTCCGTCTGTAACATTTTGGTAATCAAACCTTCCTTTGTAGTTTGATTAAATCGACATTCGAAAAGAGAACATTTCAACGCATTGTTGTTTACTAATGAAATATATTTAATATTAGAGACTAATTAAGACTTTGCGACACTCATGTATTGTTCTGGAATGTTCGACTTTTGAAACAAAACTTGTCCAACTATGTAGGTACAACAGTTGTGTGGGTAGTTGTTAAAAATCGAAATCTTTGTCTATAAACCTTAATTATAATCTTACCCCGAGCGGAATAAACCTTGAAATTGTTTCAGTGTTTTCAGATGAGGCTTGAATAAATAACGTAATGTCTGATATAATTCCATTGTGATGTGTAATTATTAGGGTAGACATTCGTTGTTTTCCCTTGAAACGTTTAAAAGCTTTGCACGTTTTACCTCGTGCTTATTTTTATACTCGTGTATTATTTCGAAAGCTGAAGGTTTCGGACCCGCCCTGCGGCGCCCGCACACAGACGTCTGACGTCCGTCAGATCCGTTGACGTCCAACCTCCACCTGCGGGTGCAGGCAGCGCTGACACGTTTCAACCGTTTGAGACCGAAAACTTCAAAGACAACGCTAATTCATTTACATGTAACAACGTTGAACCCTACATGGTTAAATTTGTATGTACATATAGTAAAATCTAAAATTTTGTAGAAGAACATCGCGAGAAAATCAGCCAGGTTGCTTTTTTTAATGGTGTGAATTGTATCTAGTTGATTTTACCAATTTTAGGAGGAGATCAGTAACCAACGGTAAAACAGACGATAATAATTTGAATGAAAATGGACGAAAATACAATTATTTATGTGAAACATTTCTCCTTCGCCAGTGAAAGGGCCGACCAATCTAGGCGGTTTTAGAATCAAGAGCCTAGATAATCTAGGCTGTGTAACGGTTTGAGCATCGAAACCTAAGACCGGGACTATAAATAACTGGTTGTGCGCCGCGGCACCGCCCGCCTTGACACAGTTAGTTCCAATTATATGAAGTCCATTGTCTAAAACACAAAGACGATCCCATTATGTTTTCATAGTGCTATCGTTTGAGCCCTTGCGGGGAGCCGGGGTGATGTACCCAAGATGTATCCATTGTTTTTATTAAAAAGGTAAAAGATTGAAAAGTGATCGAATTTCTGTAACTGCAAATTCTGCTTTCTTTTCTTAACTAACGAATTTTTGTGAACTCTTTTGAATTTAATATCAAAAGAAGTGTTAACTTTACGGTTATATATGAACGCACGAACGTACCTATGTATGATATTGTGGTGTATCTCGCATATCGTGTGCAAGTTTTAGCGCCTCGGTTGCGGTCAGCTCGTGGATGGTTGACCGTTATTGGCAATTTTTTGCAAGCTTTTCTGTGCTCCATCATCAAAGTAACATCAGGCACGTGTAATTTTCCATCCTTTTTTCGATTTAAATTAGAATTTTGGCATTGCATGCAGTTGGGTATGGATTACTAGATATTATTATTGACCATTTTTAGTGATATATCCTCATATTTTGGTCTTTTTTTATTTTAAAAGAGCAGTTTTTCTTTGTATTGTACCAAAGATTGTCTTGATTACACTGCGCTGCGCACTAATTAACTGAGGATTATGTTTCGGAAAGCTCCCATACCCTTGTACAACACGTGTTCGATACTTGTGTGCGCTCAAACCAAATACAGATTACTGGTCAATCTGAACGCTACTCAAAAGATTAAAATATAACACTTTTTTATCTCATCGTCGAAGTGAGTCACTCTATAGGAGGACTAGCAGAGTATTTGTAAGGACAAATAGAGGAAGACTGGCCAGTGTGGCAGATTATCGCTCTGACCCTTCTAATTATGAGAGGAAATCAGTGTCAACAGTGGAGCAATAAAACGATTAAAGATTCATGATAATAATGAAGAATTCGTAAATATTTAATTAGATGCTATTTAGTAATTTAAAATGTTTTTGCGTTTAATATTTTTGATGAATATAGGTAACATAAATTCATTTTTAAAATCCACCAATTTTGTTCTACCTACCTCATA
This sequence comes from Parelbella ahira ahira, assembly GCA_018244795.1. Taxonomy (NCBI): domain Eukaryota; kingdom Metazoa; phylum Arthropoda; class Insecta; order Lepidoptera; family Hesperiidae; genus Parelbella; species Parelbella ahira. The sequence continues at coordinate 8,038 of DWME01000362.1, read as the reverse complement.
TTCTCGCCTTCACCCTTCGTTGACGGGTAGAGAATGCCGTTATGACTTATGAATGCATAACGGTATTCTAATGGCATATAATGACATCCGCCCTTTGTAACCTAGTTTTAGGTCAGCAGTAAGGATTAAATTGATGAATAAATAAACGAAAACCTGTCACTGGCTGACACTCATCTAAGTGTCCATCATGGCCAAGGTAGGTTTATTGTACATATCGTCTCTGATTTACAAACGCGTCTAGACACCGAGCGCTTCAGGTTTTGGTCGGTGCGGTTCAGATATATTTATCTTTTTTGAAAGAGTCTCATTAAAATCTTATAACACATATCTACATACATACGTCATGTTTCGTGAAATCGACTTAATTGATTGGGGTTGCGTTCGAGCACTTTTTCTTTTTAATTTTTTTTTATGGCCGTTAATTTGTCGACTGCCAGGCACATAAATTTTATAGAACAACAACTTTCTATATAAAAGTAAATTTCTCTTGTCTGAATGACATTTAACGTAAACCGAATTTCTATACCCACGCAACGCACCGGTCGAGAGCTTGCTGGATCATGGCTGATTGATGATAAACGAGATAAGAATATACATATTGGCAACGAGCAGAACTTACGTAAGTGACGTCATCACGTTTATTTCTTAACTCTTTCGGCTGTTCTTCGATTCTTAAAAATATGTTATGTTGTTGGATTTCGTGTTTTTTTTATTTGAATTGAAAAAAAAATACTGCTATGTCTATACTTTACACATTTGTTAGCATCAATAATAAACATCCGCTTCGTACAGACTGCATTTTAAAAAAGATTTATATTTTCCATTAAAAGAGAATATTTATCAATCGCCGGTTTGTAACGAGTTGTTGAGTAAATTTCGCGATTTCCATTTGGGGTCATAATTCCACAGGAACTATAACCGACAATTAATTCTCGATATGCCCTCGTTGCGGGCCTTCGGACTTGGACTGGCGGTAATTTGTGGCACACGACAGCGGAAGTCGTAATCTTCATTAATGTTTTAGACCTGTTTGTTTGTTTGTTGATTGTGTTTGTTTGTTTGTGCGTTGGTTTGTTTGTTAATTTAGTATATTACTATTGTGACGTAGCAGCCGTTTTAACTTTTCTCATTCTGAGAAAGGTTGATGCTGACGATGATGATGATAGTGTGATTGGAACGTGGACTGTATAAAAGCAGTGTGACTGATCTGTTACATAAAATCTTAACATTCTCACACAATGCACATGGTGTAGTTGTACTGCATCCTGCAGTGCTATTTCTGGTACGAGTAAGTGCAATGCTTTCGATATACGACTTGAATTTCCTTTCCCTAAATAGCACAACTCACACGCTCCATCAGATTCTAGTACTCCAATGTTTCTACCTAAAAGTCGATACAAACGGAACTATAATATTATAGTAATAATACATTGTCTTATAATAAAAACTTGGGCTGTGCTGAAACTCCTTATTGTTTGTCTGGAATATATGTATATTAGGTTAGAAATGTATATATACCTACTTAGAACACATCCTTCTGTGCCTTTTTTCGTTTTCAAGAATTAATATTTCACCCGCTCTCGAAACCTTGAGTTAAATGAAAAAAACTAAATGTCTCCGATTTAGTAAGTTACATAATTCAAAATATTTGCTATTTTACCTATTCGTACCTACTCCCCCTGTTTTAGCTACACGTGACTTCTCACAAACCCAACAGTGGGACATAAACCGTCATACCGACGTGCACATTAAATTTCTCGCAGTCATTCCCGATAAAAGCATTATAACGGCACGAGATAAATTCGAAAAATACCTCGCGAAAGTATGAAACGCGCTCTAAAACTAAACGCCTGAAAGTCGCGTAATAGCCCGTGAAACTGAGGGCGCGGCGTGAAGGGCTCGCAGGGGGCTGTAGGGCTCTTCCGGGTGCACATGTGAACGATGAACGGGTAGGGATGGAGTGATATTGCAAAGTAACACACAGAAATAAAGGTCACCGTGAGTTGAGATCCATAGTCAAACTTAAAATAGAAGAGCCACTTGAATGAGTGAACGAATGATGAATGATTAACTGAATGGCAAGTATTTATCCACTGCACGCTTTGAGCGGTAAAATGCTACTATTAAGTGTGTTGCAGCTGTAATACCTATACGCAAGTTTGATGTTAATTCCCTCAACATTGAAGTACAGATTTTATTTACAATTAGACTGCCATCAGGAAGCATGGCAGGTGTATTTTGGTTTTATTACCGAAATTACTTATCAGAAGTCATGTGCGTTTTTCATCTTCATGGTTTTTCATTATTTTATCCATCTACTTTTGAATATGGTAATGCAATGTTAACTGGTTACTTTTGACCATTAAATTGAAGATCTTCGCCTTTATTTATTAATTAGTTCTATTCACAAATACACTTACATACATCACATTATCTGCCTATCTCAGTCCATGGCTGGTCATAGCCCTCCACCAATGGGTTATGAATTCCAGCTTTGAAAATCTTACTCAGGTTATGAATATTTCCAGTGGAACATTACTATGACTCGTTTATTAAACGTTTCTGTAAATAATTTCTTTACATAACATTTCTAGTATCCCCCACTCTAGTGGGCCGTAGAATTTTCTAGAAGCAACGATTTAAAATATAGACATGCAAGATAAAGAGGTCGGCTTTGAGCACTGCGGTGTAGGGTTCTTCAGATTATACAGGTGAATAGATAGGGCCGGGGCTGTGTTGTCGATAAATATATATCGATAGACTTCAGCGCTTTTTTATAGTGGTTATACCCTTCTGTTACTTGAACGTTTGCTTTTAAACACCTTTGGTGCACGAAGACCGTCTAAATGTGTCGAAGTTATTGTAATGGAAAAGTTGTGTTATTTGATGAGAGAAATTAGTGTAAGAAAAATGTTTTTTTATGTAACAAATATGCAGTTATGCTTTAGAAATAAATTTGATAATTATATTTTAACTCTTGATTACGACCTACTTTTGGTACAAACCAATAATAAAGACCTTCTGAAAAAATTATTTAGTCAGACCTGAAACAGTGATGTATAAGATGTACATATTATGTTGTTTGATATAAAAATTTACGCATGCAGCGCTACTAATGAACTCTTAATGACTTCACCTTCTTATATGCCGATAATAATAATAACTTATATTAACATTCAAAATATGTATTTTTAGAATGGCAATAAAAATTTTTTTGTGATTTCAAGTCAGTTTGACACCAAAGCACAGTGAAGTATATTGATACAGGGTGTTCTGACGTCAAATGCAACATTGTATGACTCGCCACTACGATGTGGACGGCGCTTTTAACGTGACGTTTTCTGTATTGTATAGTAATGTTAGTGTTAAAAAATACAACTTATGGTATATATATAGGTGTATAGTAATTTATATACATACATATGTATGAACAGAAAATGATTGAAAACTCGCATGTGATTATGTCCAATGTGTCGTTATACGCGTGTTATTGGCTATGATATAAATTATGGTAGGATGGCCTGTGTCCAGCAGTGGATGGGACTATGCTGATGATGATGATATAAATTGATTTGCAGTTTTCTCACCATACAAAAAAAGGTTCAATTTTTTATCTGACATGAGATGGTATAAAAGTTTTTGGCTAATGGTTGACTGATGTTCATTAATCCCTCATAGAAACATATATACATAGTTTTATGGCACAAATTAACGTATTTATACAATATCGATATCGATTATTGTAACCGGCACAGCACTTGCCCACTCATGTTGAGCGGTGGCAAGAATTTTTTCTGCTTGGTTCGTTTAAAAAAAAGGGAATAAGGTTACGGGGTCACGCTCAGTTTTTTGGGTAACAACTCGAATTTGCAATTTTTTTTTACTTTTTTTTAATATGCAATAGCGCACGTTTAAAGCCGTTACTTTGAATTTGCATCGAGTTTTTTTCACGGTACAACTAGTTTTCGAGTGTGGTTTTAATTGGGAACACGTAGACTGTGTACCTAATATATGTATGTGGATACCTACTACGTGATTATACGCCGGATATATGTACTTTGGCGGAACTTACGTACGTTTGACTGCCTCGTTGATCGAGTGGTTGCAACGACTGCTGAACGAGAGGTCCTGGGATCAAATCTTGCTTCGACTCAGCCACTCGGTCATTTACTGGCTTATTTATAACATAATGCATACATACAAATCGTCACGCTAGGTCCGTTACGACGTAGACGGAAAGCACGGAGTCCTAAATATCTCAATCCTTGCAGACCTGCTATGCTTCCCCAACATTTATCACTCTTTTCATACATGATCATCATTCATAACTGTCAGAATGTATGATACAATTATTGCTGTAACCTGTGCTCCACTGTTGGGCGTGAGTCTCACCCCACACTGCATTGCATATGGCGTTGTAAAGTATACTCGTATATGCACTTGTTTTTATAACCCACATCCTCGATAGCAATTCGATTGTCAGTAAATTAATAAATAACAGTGATGACGTCATACCTTTGACCGGAAATAGTTCTCGCTACCTCACTGAATCCACGATTCGTGTTTTGTGTGGCAATTGAATTTGATTGTCGTACAAACTTTACTCCCCCTTATATTTAATCAAATGTATGTTATCTAAGTATTTGTTATATAATAATACATGCGGTGTTAAAATAGTATTGTGTTCTCTAGTTCTGTTCTGTTGGAGCGATTTTGCGGGCCTGGATGGGTCGAGGGGGAGGGGGTAATGTCCATTGACGACCGTGTGCGGACTGTAATAAAGATGATGAAATGATGATCATGATGTTGATGATGATGATGATCATGATCATGTTTTACATGGAAAGAAAAAGTAACTACTTAGTTATTTGTTATCTTTGCCGTTTCATTCCAGTTCAATTCATCCATTCCACTTTTAAATATGTAGTCAGTTTGAATGCTTATTCAAGCTGACTATTTACAATACTGAATACTTATTCAAACTATTTAGAATAGTGAATAGTTACTTATTCAAACTGTCTATTTGAGTTCAAGATAAGCAAATATAAAAGTTTTTTTAGTTCTCCGCGCTTGTTCGTTGCTCCAGTTAGGTCGAATGGCTCTCTATTCTCGGCTCGCGTTGTTCACGTTTTCCTTCGAATCCAAATCACAATATCGTGGACGTGCAGGGAAGGCTGTACGGTCTTCGGTGTCACAACATCTCCACATGATGACCATTCCAACCAAAGCCCCTAAAGGACAGATTATGACGTGTGTTGCAATCACAATATCTCGGCCCGTATTCAGTCTCCGTCTCGACATCACCACAATCGGTGGGAGCTCATAATGAAGGACCTCATATAGGTCTGGATTTAGTCGGCCCATCCGGAAAAAGGTACTTGAGTTAAGTCGGTAGACATGTAAAATCAAGTGTATAAATACTCACGAAACATTTAATAGTAAAATCGCTGTTACGTCAGCCTATCGTCGTGTTCTTTAAACAAGCAATTATCCTTCCATCAATAGAGCAATATCAGTGTGTTAATAAAACTTAAATATAGTCCCGTATGTATGTTCATTGACAATTGATATTAATTCACTCGATCGAACACAACAATAGACAGTTCATAAATACCCATTATAATGTTTGTTGGCTCCAAATGATTCACAGCTAGGACGGTGTTACTAACTTATCACTTATTTTACTGATTTGTTATCACTGGTTATCATTTAATTATCACACGTGTTTATTGTCATATTACAATTTGTTCGTTACTTATGTCCATTGCAACGTTCGCTTTGAGAATGAAGTAACACTAGTCAATGGGGAACTATATGAAAAGATATTAATTTGCCCATATTAGTTATAGTGTAGTGAACCATTACTAAAACTGAGCTATTAGACCATCAGAAATGTTCAAAATTGATGAAAGTTTCTCAGTTTGATTATTCTAGATCGCCAGACTCTGGACCATCTTGGCTCGTTAGCTTATTACATGGACAATGAGACCGGACAGAGAGATGTTGTGGTATACAATAGTTTCGTTCATAAAGATACCCACTAACGAACGAAATTGAGATGACGGATATGATTCAAAGGCTGAACGATGTTCAATTAGGGTTTGTTTATTAATCACTAGCTGTGCGCGCGACTTCGTTCGTGTTGTTTTTTAAAAGATTTTTGATAGATGTATATATCAAAACATACATCCTTGGTGTCTCCGCAGAGTTTCGTGAGCTCGTCCAAACAGCTAATAAGTCATTTTTGCAGTAGCGTGAGCATTCTCGGCATCACTTGTGCCTTGACTTTTTGACTCACCTAAATCTCTTGGCTGATTGACTGATTTTACATCGTAAGATCTAAAATATTGAAGCAAAGGTTTCGTAAACGCCAAGAAGAGGGGATTTGGAGAATGTCCAACGATGTTACGATTTAGAACTGTGATTAATTGCATTTATGGTTTGGTAAAAGTTCAACAATTCAAAACGTTCCGAAGAGAGCTTCTTAGTATCCTAAATTCAGCTCTTTTGAAAGACGCATAAAGCACAGTTAATTCTTAAGACTTTGGCTACCATTACATTCGGAAATACCACATAATAGGTATTAGAATAATTGCGGATAAATTCGCGAACTTCCTGTAGCGTGTGTAATAGATGTACCCACAATTGAAGGAACCTTCAAAAGTTATGTGCTTTAGTTATCAATACATAACCTATGTTTAATGGGATGGACATGAAACAAAACAGAAAACTGTTATTGTAAATATAGATACATCAAACACGATAGAATGAATACAGATCGCTAGAAACAACAACTACTGCGAGGGAATTTTTAATGGAAACCGGCAACTGTAACTCGTAAACTGTGTAATGACAGGGAATTATTTGTGACGTGACAACGGCGAGGCTAAATCGCATCTGTACGCGCGCCGGGAAGATTTTCCCAGAACGGCGGCATAAATCAGAATTTACTTACATAGGCGTGGACACATCAAAGAGACAGCGAGATGCACGGCCGACCCGTACTAACGAGTAATATTAAATTAAGGTTGTAGCACATTGCAGCGGCGGCGACGGGAACTGTTAATTGATCTTCCTCTCTATCTCTTATAGTTATCGTTTCTTTCAAATTTGAAACAGAAGATGCAATGGTACAATTAGGCGCCTGCCTTAACTTGTCATCGCCTGGGTTGAATTGTAGGAAATAACACTTAGCATTAAATCCGCGCTTTGTTGTCAATGATAAAGGTTAAATAAATATTCCTTTGTCTCTCTGGTTTCCATATGCTGTGGATTTTAAAGGCTCTCACTGGTTCTTTTATCTATGATGCGAGCTTGGATAAGTCAGCGATCTGAACAAGCTGAAACTGAAGTCTGCTGGAATTTGTTCAAATGCTACTAAAAAACTACTTAAGTTTATGTTTAATAACTCTTTGAACTACATTTGTTTTAATTAACTCTGTGAACTATAGTAACACTTGTTTCTATACTAAATGTGTCGGGTGTTGCCATAGTCATATACTCATGCGCTCAAGATGATAAATGACTTGAAGTTTGGACCAATGGTACGCGGTCGACTGCAATGTTGTCACAATATCGCAGTGAGCGCGAGCGTTGAACGGAAATATTTTTCGAAGAAAGATTTTGATCTTTTTTTCAATCTGTCTCTTTCTATTTAAACGGTTGACGCGTGAAAAGTCGTTGGGTTGTTTACTAAAAGTATGTCTTTAGAATTAATGGGTGATTTTAGCAATGTTGTTAGGTTTTTAACAAGTAGGTAGAATAACTATGTGATAAGTAGTAAGACTGTTGATCGTTGGTCGAGTGGTTGCAAACCGCGACTGCTGATTGAAAAGTTCTGAGTTCGAATCGCGGCTCTCGTACTATTGTATTTTTCTGACTTAGCTTTTCTAGTAGAAATTTCTAGAAGTGACAATTTCTAGGTGTATGGCAATAGACTCACTACCTATTCCTTGGGACGTAAAATGTAACTGGTGAAACGTGGAAGTGTACTACTCCCTCTGCCTACCCCATCGGGGATTATAGGCGTGTAGTAACG
>DWME01000361.1:0-35528 GCA_018244795.1 Parelbella ahira ahira | reverse complement strand
TTCTAATTTAGAATTTCTAGTAGTGACTCGGAGTCTGGAATTGTGCCCGGTGTATGGCAATAGGCTCACCACCTATTACATGGGACTAAAACGTAACTTGTGTATCGTGGGTGTGTACTACACTCCTCAGCCTACCCCTACGGGGATTACAAGTATGATGTTACGTGTTAAATTCACAATGACTCATCTGTCATAACCAAATAAGTCGATATTTGTTGATGGATAAGTCAGAAGTCTCCCAAATCATTTGACATTTATGTATGTAGAGAGTCATGAATGTGGTAAAAGCGTGTCTGATTTTTTTGGGTAAAGATAGCTGTCAGTCTGATCTCTCCTATTAACTCGTAACGGACCTGGCGTGTCAATAATAAAATTATTGATATATTTATTTCTCATCGTTGGCAACCCTATCAGCTCAGATGTGACCGGCGCTGTTACTTATGCGCTTATGATTAAACAGGTCCCTTGCTCAAGAGTTGCAGTCCGAATCACCTATTACCTGACCATTATGCAATTGCTGCTTGCGAGCTTTGCGGTGCGTGTTGGCGCATGTTTCGCCAACACGCTGCTAACTTCCTTTATATGGTGCCGTATTGTATTAAGTTTTATTACCTTTTTTGCCGTAGAGGCGTTAATTCAATTATATTTCTTACACCCAATGCATAAGGGTCCAATAGAATTCAAGGCTATTTTTCAATTGAGATTATTGCTTGGAATACTTTTTAATAATAATATTTAAATAAGAAATAAAGATATATAGTTTTCCCCTGTTGGAATTTATACCACGGTCCCCGGCTCAACAATTAAGTAGGTACACTAACCACAGAATCAATATGACAGTTAACGAGTTAAATCTCTTTGTGCCTACATATCTGTGACTATTTAATGGTCGAAACTATTTCTACTTTACTATCAACACAGACTTTCATAGCGAGAGTTTTGATATTACCAGATATTTGATCAAACATTTCATCCAACGTCGTGAAAATCAGAGCGTGGGTACAGAGCGACGGACGTGCGGATTTCGTCAAACATTTGTCCGGTCGGCCGCTGATTCGTAGCGACAGCAGATAATTATCGACTGCGCAAGAATCAGTGAGGTAACAAGTTCCAATCGTGCGCCATTGTTAAATGATCAGTACCTATATGCTTGTGTTAACAAAAGCTTTAAGTTCTACGCAACTTGAGTTACATAAGTAACACGGTAAGGTAAGGTGTCGGTTATTGTTAACAAACTAAACACGTGTATGTAACGACTTCGTCTTTTTATCTAAGCTTCACCATGAGAAATCTCAACTGTTTATTACGATTATTTTGTAATAGTCAAAGAACAATTTACATGTCAACACACGTAAATTGTTCGTAGTCGCAAATGTAAATTCTATTTATACATGCAATCTTCAACCATGAAATTGTGTTGGGAGATTTTATATTTGTAACGTCATACAACATCGTATTCATCATTCATTTTATTGTACGGTTTTGGACATCGTTTCTGTTATTATGTTTTTTTTCTTAATTCCTTCAAAATTTCCAAAGGTCATTAAATATATGAGGTCATTCTAAATCGTTCCGTGTCCTAACACGTTTCTTCTCTAAGAATGAGAAGGGTTATTACATCATAATTTGCCCCGCTGCCCGAGTACGACTTATTTTTCTTGTAATAATTTACACGACGTTGCTGTTTTATAGAATCAAACGTTGATGTAGCTTTTCAATGTATGTTATTTAACCTCGCCAAGAGATGGCGCTACACGAATTCTAAATCGGGCTATTTAAGTTTTTTAACCATAAACTGTAACAGACTCAGGGCTGTTCGCCATTTCTAAAACATCGCTTAGATAAAATGTATCAGTCCGAAGTGTTGAATATAATGTATGCTAAATTATGGTGAACTCTTGATTTAATGCCACGACCGATGTAAACTGGAATTGGTTGATAAAATTTAAATATAGCTCCCTTAATCCTTGCCTTTCGAATAAATAAATTATAATCAAATAGCCACGCCTCTCTATTGCGTACTGTATTCTTACATTAACGAACTATTTCGAACTAATGCATATTTGCAAAACATTTAAATGGGAAAATTATTTATCGCTCTTATTTTTTAAATATATTTAAATAAATGATTTATCAATATAGTCGCTAAATATCTTAAAGCACTAGCAAACCCACAATTTTTTTTTTATTTCTTCTTGATAACAATTTTGCTCTCTGCCTACACAGTAAAATCGGACGTGACGATATCTAATTAATAGCAATAATTATTTTCTTATCTGTCAATTTACATTTTCTTCTCCGTCCGTAGCCATTCATTGCTTCATTGTTGGGTATGGCTAGATCAGTAAACAGCTAACACGTTTTAGAAGATTCGAATACAAACAAACATTTTAAGCCATGAATTATCTTTTTACACATATACATCTCGAATCTCACGAGGGTTCATCGTTAATAATATTCCGGGTCGCGTTTGTGAAGTTATTATTCAAACTAATAGGTAGTTACATTAGTTCGATACCAACATTCCCCAGTGACCGTATTAAGACCGGAGCTCCACAATAAATCGACTTGACAGCGAGCGAATTACTTATCGCGCGACACGTACTAACACGCGCGTCCCGCGGGAGCAGATAGGACCGCGGGGACAAACTCATCATTACGTCCTTCCGGTGGGGCACGGGACACAATTAGGTTACCTGTTGTTTGTCTAGTCATCCAGTGGGAGTACTGCATGATCTCGTTTACACTCAATTGTGATGAAGAATAATTCGATTGACTTAACGATATTAGGTATGAAATATTTAATGTGAGGAATTTAGGTATTTCATTTTGACAATTTTAGATTTTTTTCGATGAGAGATACCATATGCTTTTTCAGAAACGTCTATTATGTTGTAATCCGGTATTAATAAAAAATTATAGTATTTAAATCGTATTCATACGTACACGATTATACAAATTTAATTACAATTATTTTTCTAACTGATTTTTATCAAATTATTTTTTTTTTTCTTTGTTTTTAGATAACTAACTATAGGACTTGTGTAACGATTTTTTGGATATTATGATCTAAATGAATATATGTGAATTTAGAACGGTTATAAATTATTATTGTTAACGAGTTCATATAAAACGGCATCGAATAAGTTTAATTGTCATTACAAAATGACTTTGGAACAAACTTGTTTACTGATAACAATATAATGAAGGTTGCCCTCCTCAGTTTAATATGCTATCTCCTTATCCTTCGCATTCCGCGTTTCATTTAAATCCTCGTCTTCTAACACCGTGAACTAAGCAATAGTTCAAGCCAAACCACACTTAACAATCTTAAATCTACCCCGTATCATGAGCGCTAGAACTATATCCGTCCCGAGCTAATCGTTTCTGCGTTTACGTGAAAGTCTTCTCACGACCCACCACGCATCTGCAATCATCAGTTGTTTATACTTAATATGTTTTTGTACCGTCGTCTTCGCTTAGTTGGTAGTTACTTTCTCGGACAAAATCACGATACTGCACGCATGTTAAACAATTTGAACGCTTGAATAGAAACTCGGAGTAATAATGGTAATAATATCTGGGGACAACTCAAACACGAATTCGATCTTAAACTACGCAGAGTATGGTGACGAGGTGATAATAATGAGCTCTCGCATAGTTTCTAAAGATTCTATTGATATTGTACATAGATACCTACTAGTGTCCCACCGAAACCCGATTTTCAATTGGAACCGAAACCGTAACAGAATATTCTGCTCCTCCTTAAAATGAAACCTTCTTAAGGACCCTAATAAATACAAATAAATCAGGGTACATTACATATGTCGATATCAGTTCATATGGGCTGTAAAGTATGTACCATTAATATACAGAAAAAAACTATTTTATATTACTATCTATTTATTATTACAAAACGATATTTGTACTAACGTCACTCTTTTCCATGATTGTTGATAAATCTATCTAAAGCCTCGTTTCCCTACAAAACCGTTCTGTTCTTCCCCCAATATAAACGTAACTAAAGTTGTTGAAAATAGCCCGAAAAAACTTGTAGCTAATCGATTATAAAACGAGTTAATCGATATTTACACATCACGGAACAAATTGCTTATTTTCCAACGATGCAAAGCACGTGTGATTTTTAATCGATTTAGTCAAAATATTAACAACAGTAATATCTTTAGACAACCATTTGAGCCCAGATGAGTATAATAGAGACTAGTATAGTAATCATAAACCTGATAAACTACATACATAATATTCCAAATACATAAAAGTATACAGACAATTTTACTCTCAAATGCAGAAAAACACTCGTGCTAATTACATGAATATTTCTCAAGTGAGTGAAACGAACCCTCCACCTCCAGGTCAACGATCAGAGTCACAAATCACTGAACTAGCTAGCCATAACAAATATAGCGAGCTGTAGTGGCTTTGAAAATTTAATTCCTCAGTACCTAAGCTCTTTGTTAGGACACAATGGAGCACACATACTTCACCGTTATCTAAGCTCAGGCGTAGCACCCTCAGCCCTTGCCTTTGCTACTCTTTGCAATATCATATGCAATTTTTTACAGTTTACGAAACGGTGACATTGATATACCTACTCGTCGCTGCCGTAAACATACGTATCATAATATGTTCTCATCATCATCCGAAGTTTAATGATAGAGAAAGCCATTCTTCCCTTCATAATCTAACGTAACGTTTAACAATAAATGATGGTACTAAGTTACTAAATTTAGATACACAAACTGACATGTTTATATGTCCAAGTACACTACCACTACTGCTCTGTTACAGAAATACACAATAGCATTACGTCCCTTCCTTACATACATATATATTATATATATGAACGTATATACATAGCGAGTAGCTTATATATATGTATTATGAAGCCGTATGTGTTCCGCACGTCGTTGTAAGCGGGTCAGGTACGGAACAAGAGTGGCCCGTGGCCGGTTTAATATTTCACTTCCAGCACAATGTGTCGGAACGCTACCTAACTACACTTTTGTTCGCTTTTCACGTCGCCCGTAATTGAAAACGTTTTTTGTATTCAAAATACCAGACCGAATGTCTTCGGTTTGTGTGTCTTGGAATGACTGGGAAAAGACTGGAACGGACTGAGTTCACCGTTCTCTCGTGCCCTATTTATTGTAGTTGATGTTTATTCGCAGAAATTTTTAAAACTTAAATATGATGCATGTGTTAATATAAATATAATTATTACTTCTATAAGAAAAGTACCACACGTGCACGACTTAGCAAACAATTGATAAGAAAAATCTGAATTTATAGTTAACAGGACTGCACATATAGGGGTATTGTTTAACGTGGTCTATTGAGGCTATTATTATTATAAGCTTCTTAACCTATAATAATAATAGACTCAATCAAATAAATAGTCTTCTGTTTCACACAATATAGTAATGATACATGCGCTATGTAGACGTACTTGTTAACTAATGATATTGATCATAAATTCATTTGATCATTTATGTTGATCATAATTTATGTTGCTCATCGATGCTTCAATCCTGCGTCAGCACGAGAAACGGATATCGAAAGACTTGTTGTAGGTCGCACATCAGACTTTCCTTACGTCAATGATAGTTATGTACTTTGGCACAGATACATTTTTACGCAATACATGGCAATTCTTTGTTGGAGAAGAAAATTAGTTGACCTATATCTCACGCAATGTACCAGTTTATACTTATAATTAAAGTGTAGGCAGGTTAATATACATATGACTAAGACAAATATATGACTTGTGTGTACAGTGCATTATAATCAGCAAACTAACTTAAAGACAGAGTTGATAAATTAACATTTAAATTCTAACCAGTACATCAATAACGCTACAGTTCTATGAAACGCGAACTCTCGCGCACGTCGAGAAAACAAATGACGTCACATAATAGATGAGGCAACTGAAAATCAGTGGAAACCAATTACATTTGATTTACAACTGCGTATCGAATAAAGATATCCGCGGCTGTTCTTATTTATTACATGTTCACAATAAATACATAAATCGGATGCTGACAGCGCCATTACTGGCTGCCCATTGCGTACCAGTGTCTCCATATAGGCGATCGTAAGTTGTCTGTCGATTTATCTGTGTATTATGTACTGTGTAGTAAATAGTTAGTTCAAAACCTACGCCTTTGACAGTGTAGACGTAATAGCAACTGGTACGATAATATTCGCATTCATCAACCGTGAGATACGCTGGTGATAATGATCAGGTTGTACTTGCAGTTTAATGTTACTTTGAGTTACGTGGGAATCAATAAACATTTTCTTTTTCATTGATGTCTCTTTCAATAGGTCGTTATTTTATTAGTATCGCGTGGTATAATATATTCTAAAATTTAAATATAATACTGCAAATAATGTGTAGTCTTCAATAAATATATCTGTCGTGTTTTGTTTAACCCTCACCATTATTGTCATTAACCTTTTTATCATTCCGATCTTGGACATGGGTCTCCTGTCAGAATGAAAAGGATTAAGGCCATAGTTTCCCACACTGACCAAGTGCGGCCTGGCAATTGCGTGGTCTAGAATACGAGGTTCTTATTAAAAGTCAAATGTCTTTACGTTCTCCGCAGAACATTTTTTGTTGGAAATAATGTTGACCGCTCAATAAATAGATACACGGTTACGTAAACAAGTCCATAGTTCACAGTACTAAATAAGATCTGCCCATAAAGCCGAGTACATTGTCCAGTTTCTCTCTATATCGAGTTCAATTAATCTTTAGCTCCGTTGGAGCCGTTACTGATCAATGAACACTCACAACGCTATTTTATAATTCTTTAATTAAGTTCCGTTGTCTTTCATTAAATTCAGTATGTTATCAAATTTCTTTACAGACGCTATGATGAATGATTCTCGTCCTTTACAGTGTTAAAAATGTTTCTATTATTTCTATTATTGTAAAAAAATGGGTTTGTTTTAAAATAATTTTCACGAAATATTTTGACACAACTAACGAATAGTATTTTTGAAAGACATTTAATCAAAATCGATTCGATCAGAAAAAGACAATCGAATAGGTGCTTACTTTTACATTTACAAAATTAATACGGAATTCAATCGAACGTTGTATGAAATAAGTCGATTTCAAAACTCGTAACTAAACAATATTTTTATATGTAGAAATAATTATAAAACGCTTTTGCTCTCGAATCGCCTCGCTTTGGGAAAAAATCCTTGTTGTGTTGTTGATGTCAGTAATGCTTGGAAGACGTCCAAATGTTTTGCAAAAGCTTTCTCACTGGCGTCTTCCACCACTTTCATTTCTTATTATCGTACAGTATTTACACTACGATCCACTAACTTTTCTTTCAAATATAGGGTGAAGAGCAAAGCAAAATCTGAGACAAATAAGAAGAAAATAAATAAATAAGAAATTGATAGACAAGTGTAATTAGGAGCTATTTAAAGACAATTCATTAATGGCATAGATAAAAATATCAGAAACTGCTTAACTTAGTTTAGCTTCTTATACTTTGTTTATATTGTTATATACTCAATAATCGTTACCAACTCTTTTATCTTTCTAATGTTGAACACAGTTTAACTGTCAGATTGAGGCAAGTTAAGGCCATAGCGAGCCACGCTGTCCAAACACGAAATCGCAGATAATCTAGGCCTCTGACAACATTATAAAGAATTCTAATGTTTGCAGGCTTCTTCACCACTTTTCCCTCAGAGTAGAGCGCGAGTGATGTTTAATTACACAATGCAAATAATTTTGTGAATATATCTAAACAATTAAACCATCACTTACTTTAGTCGACTCCAAACAGTAAACAATTTTAATAGGGGTTGTATATTACAAAAATAAGAAACTATAATATAACTATCATCAAATAATTTCACCAAATGAAATTGACATAAAACGTGATTGGCGCGATCAGCGTCAAGTAAAATGTAATAATTAAAAACCTACTTTATCATATTATCTTGAATCAGATATTTCCATCAAACAATTCACCACAACCATGTGAGATCATTTAACTCATTTTATTACTGTTTCAACATGTGCGGCCGTGGCGGAAAAACTGCGGGAAAAGCACCAGTACAGGGGGGAGGTGGTTAGGTTTTATTACTTTCGGAACAATAACCACCAGCCCCTCGGTTATTGGATTCGCCACGTGATTATTATCGTTACAACCCAGAAATAAGGTTAGAAATATCGCTGATTGATCTTGCGAAATGATGAAATTAATTAACGCGCGAAGCGGTCAACACATCATTAATTTTGCTCAGTTCTTATTAATTTTATCTCTTATGGATTTTCATCAGCATATACTTATTTATTGTTAAATCTTCTTATCAGATACCTTACGAGGAAAGCAAGCAGCATCGTGTAATAAATATAGCAGAGACAAGGTTTTTCTACATTTGCCGTTCTCTACCCTCTTCTTTTGACTTGCCAACGGACCAGCCTTGATAGCTGATTAACCAGTACACCTCAAGTAGTACTAGTAGGTACCTCTCTGAACAATATATGCGACTTTTGGTTTTCTTCGCATTGTAATACCTATCTGTTATATCGCCCTTTAGTGTTACTTTTATAAACTTTTCTAAATACAATATATTATTTATAATAACCTTAGAAATACCAGCTTATAAAATACTTAGCGACTTGCCCACTCTGTTCATTTATGAGACAATAATGGCATATCATAAATTAGGCACGTTTGATTGTATGTGTTCTATTCACCCTTACACAATCGGCCACAAGAAAGCCTGTTAACTGACTCACTAACTTTTAAACGATGTAATGTTGTTTTGTACGTTTTATTGCCCTCGTAAAGACTGGCTGCTAATTACTTAAATGAAGTAATTGGTAACATAAATTAATTGATGAGTAAGTATAACAAAGGGCTAAGGTCCTGAGACAAAAAGCTTTTTCTGTTTTTTATGTAGATACCTACCTTAATTCATTGACGAGTATTAAACATTAGGTTTTGCACATACATAATCTCTTGGGCGGCAAAAGTTAAATATTTGGAATTACAATTTTTAATTCCTAATTTCATTATTCCCTTAAATTTTCCTTTCCAAAGCACCGAATATATCAATATATTGAAACAAAATTGATTACAAAATTTTGAGATGAAAAGCTATATAGCGTTTATGGTAGGTACCCAAAACCCATAAATTAAAATTAAAAATTAAAAATTGATAATCAAAAACCGTAGGTTCGATCCCCGTCCACTTTCGTTCGATAACTTTTGACTCCCGCATCAAATAATGTACTGTTGTACATAAATGTCTTACATACATTCACGGAGTTAGTCGCGTTAGGTTTTATTAAAAATAATTTAAATATTAAAAACAATATATAAACATGCATCCGATTGCAGATAAAAAAAACGTAATACTAAAAATATACATATATCTACCGGTAAGGCGTATCTAAGAATATGGCTACTAAGAATTAAATTAATGTTCGCTTATAAATCTTGTGCAAAGACTCACTAAAGGCAAAAAAATGCTTGAAGCACGTGTGGCGTTTATAATATCCTTAGTTCTATGAAGCATCTTCCTGTTCTTTTGTGGTGGGATCCGGTTGCAAACGATACCTCCCGCTCAAGGGCAAGGTTCTTTGATTGTACGCTGCGTCAGAACTACGTCGCGCTCATAGTTGTTTTCGTACCATATTTTAATTTCGCATGTTTTGAAAATCAGTGAAACGATCAGCAAATTAATATTTAATGTGAAATTACACGTGCAATTTCAGTGAATTCGTCACACGTTCTACATCGTGTGTTGGTATTAATAAAGGGTATGACGTCATATCCTCAATCCGAAGGTTTATTTTGATTTTATTTGTTCGCAATCACTGTTACTACGCTATTATGAACTAACTTGAATGTTACTGAGTGAGAATTGTTCTCGAATGTTCAAGAGTACTCGTGTTTGTGTTGTAACAAAAACCAATAACAGAGTAGTTAGCGCTAGCAATGCGCGCATTATCGTTTGTT
Organism: Parelbella ahira ahira; assembly: GCA_018244795.1. Lineage (NCBI taxonomy): Eukaryota > Metazoa > Arthropoda > Insecta > Lepidoptera > Hesperiidae > Parelbella > Parelbella ahira. The sequence goes on along the minus strand of DWME01000361.1, from coordinate 25,509 downwards.
CAAGATGCGCAAACGCACCTCGATTTCTTCCTTTTGCTTTTTGTTAGACGCCGTTTCCTGGTCGCGATCTCTTCGGATGTTTGCACTCCGTTTGCTTTCTTTTGGTTCGCCCGATCTATTTTCGATACGATACTATATTTGCACTTCTTGGAGGGAGACTGCGGTCAGTACCTACTTGAAATATCGAACAGAAACTTCCATTTTATATTCATAAATAACTCATAAAACTTATAAGTATAGTAATGTAATCGAGTTAATGATGGAGAGTTTTTATTCGTTCTATGCATAGGCAAATATATTTTATATTGAGTTACGCAATTATTCCTAACTTTTTATGAAGCTAGTAGGTACGTAGGTGGAAGACTTAAATTACCATATTCTCGATAAGGTAAGTCCTAGCTTATACATCCTAGCCCAAATCATGTTCATGTATATTTACTAATGTAAAATTCAGTTGAAAAAGAAATATAAATAAACTACATTGGAACGAGCTGAGATCGAGTTAGCGCAGACATCGCCGCAGCAGGGGTCGCGATCTGGCTGAGATTAGCGTGATTTGTGCGCACCGTACTTCGATTGCAAAAACTGACACTGACATCCCTAGCAATACATGAATCTTATGGTAGTGGGTCTTATATAAAAGTCAAGCAGTGAGTCGAAAATAGCAAGAACTGGCAGTGACAACCCTGCTGTTACATACATATGTATGTATCCAGAGAAATTACATCCAATACAAGAGTGAAGCAGTACGTCAAAACTCTTTTGCAAAAGTGGAGTCGTAAGGCCTATATTAAATAATAATTTTGTATTGAATTACATTTACTCCAACCTAGAATGACTGGAAGCGCCAACAAGAAGTCTTAGCATTACATAAAAATTAATCATTCTCTAAAAAGTCGCGTGACCAGCAGCATAACAATAAACGGTTTATGAAGTCTCGTTAATAAGGTATTAAAATGACTTTTGAATTATTCGTAATTATTATTCGTTGACGTATGTATGATGTCAATATAATAATATTGATAATAATAATGTGTTGTGTCAGCTAAGTGACGATCACATACCGAACTAGGTAAACTCTGAAGTATAGTAGCCAGACAGACAGCTGATATTTCTACACTTATTGTTAGACATATTTTCGAACTCGTCACATTATTTCTTATGTTGAAGAGAGAATCGAATTTACAACCACCAGAATTCAAGGTCACTAACCAGTACATATATAACATATACATATATACATATTATACCGTCACACGCTTATACTTTTCATCGCCAATCATACGATATTATCTTGACGGAAGTTCAAGATAAGCACTCCTTTAGAGCTTGAACATAATTTAGTTAATCATTCCGGTTTTTAAGATTTTTAACGAGAAATACAAAGGAGCGGCCTCTAAATTTAACGGTAAGCAGGAACTATAGCGCCCACGCACACCTGCACGCAGTCCGCGAACGGAATAAATCACAGGTGAATTGCGCAAAGGAATAATTATTATTACATTGTTTCGTTTCGACAGTTACAGTAGTTTTTGGTAAGTTTTTACTAAATTACATGGACTATTACAAATGTATAGGTCCTTAAAAAGCTCATTTATTATTACATGTACATCTTTGCAGTACATTGATAGGCTAAATGATCAAATCTAGTACGAGGTTACAGCTGAGAGTGCACAGCCCTTTTAGCGCTAGACGTTTAATCGGTGACAAATTGAAACAGTAAATATTCTGACAAATCCATTAGTCGTCGTATGAATATTTCATGATGACGTTATATTAATGTATGTGAATACATCCGTGCTTATTCAATATAATCCGTAACAGTGATCCTACGGATTATATTGAATAAGCATCACTGCTATGGATTATATTGAATAATCACGGATCACAATAATTAATTAATTACGGATTCTATTCCCAAAGTTCTATCGTCAACACTACTGAACGCAAAATAAAGGATTAATTTTTTTTTTTACTTTTACAATCGGCTAGTTGCCTACCATCATGCATACTTAGCAACTATTCCTACTTGACAGCTTAAATAACTATTACACTTATTCAGTTACGACCATGTATCTCTTCATCGTGCAAAAACGAGCAATAGCTTCCAGGTCGTCATTGACGCACATAACTTGTTCTTTACGTAACTATTAAAACCAGTTGAATTTAAAAAAAAATATTACCTTGTACCGCTATCTAAATCTTAAATCTGTACGACGCATCTAAATCTCACCATTAATCGTCCATGATGCTATCTGCCTCCATACTTCATACAGAGTTATTTTTATCAGTTTCGCTATCGTGTAAGTATTACATTCTAACGTACTTTATCACATAAAGACATAGCCCGGATATTTCAGTTTCAATATGGCGTATATCTTTACATAATTTCCTTGGATTCCCATATATACTCGACAAGGGACCTCTCTTTCGTTTGTATAACTGAAGACATTCCAAGACAATGTCTGATATAAATTTAGTCGAATGGATAATTTATAAGAGCGGTTTAATCTTGTCTTATATTTGAACAAGTAGAGAAAATTACTGCTAATTATTCTTCATGTTCCCAATGGCGTCAGTATATCTGTAGCCGTATGAGGCAGTATTAAGATAACTTGCGTTTATTTCTGTCTACTGGGCATTGGGCATTGCAACTGTGCAATGTCCAAATAGAATCGCTTACAATGTACCTGCGCGATGCCTGCACGATCTGATTTTCTACGTTCATCTTTACTTCAACTAGCAAATTCCTTATAAGGATTTTTCTACATTCAGAGTCGGTTGAATTGCATTTCTAATGTATTCATGGTGAGTTATTTGTATATATAGTTTCATGATAACATTTAGATTTATTGGGGCATTGAGATATTGTGTTATTTCTTTTGTTACACGCGGTTGAAACTTACGTTACGGCCAAATGAATATAAGCCTCCAAAGGAGCAACATATTTATTTAAAAATTATAATTTAAAAAAAAGAACATTCATCATCATCATCAGCCTACTCACGTCCACTGCTGGACATATGCCTCTCCAATGGCCCGCCACTGAGCTCGACCTTCAGCATTCAGCAGTTTTGGTTAACATGAATTGTATAAATTTTTTATTTTACTAAGTTCGTAACTTCTATCGCGTATAGAAGTTACGAATGTTCATCATTGGTGTAATATTTTTAGGCGAAGTCACTCTTTTTGGTACGTTGTTCACTGGTACATGTACTGAAATTTTGTGATATTTTTCTCTTCGTAGCTAATGTTTGCATTAGTTATCAATTAACAGTTTGTCCAAACCAGTTGTCTAGATTAAAATTGAAATTCATTGGGTTTTTTGCTAAATACGCTGATATGCTTCATACGGTACGGTCATCAGCGATACGGTACTTCAGCATTTTGAAACTTGACTTAATATAATTTGCACTAATGTATTCACTGAATAGCAGGAAAATATTTGTCAATGACGTCATTAATTCCCAGGACTCTAATCGCTATCTTCCACTACGGCAGTCGATCTACACGCACACTTGTCAATTAGCTATACGGCTGGACAATTTGTCATGAGCGCGATTCGCATTGGTCCGTCCCTACACATAATGCCAGCTCGTTTGTCAAACGCCATTCTGACTACGTATGCGTCGGGGTGGCATTCTGATCGGAAACGGACGCTCTATTATTAAAGAGTTGGAGAATAAATTATCTATTACATATATGTAGGTGGCATGGTTAAGGTCGATTACATCTAGCTAGGATTTTGTAAAATTTATTCGAAATGGTATTGTCGATCAAGATATGAACACTGCCTAATAAAAGAAAAAAAGAAAAGACGAACCATGAAAAATTCTCGTTAATAATTATTATTTTTTAAATATTAACAACGCATTATTCGGTTTTTTCACATTTTTAATAAAATATAAGCCAAATTCAACGCTCTGCCTATTTTCATTTTCAAAATTTCTATGGATTCGGCAGGTAGGCACTCCGCACCGAGCTGATCTGAGGGTTTTTTAACAAAACAAGTCCTAGGTGACTATAGAAATATTTAACGAGGTCCCGACTTTGAGACTCATTCTTTCCAAGTCGAATAACGACAGTTTAGTCTCTCGACCTACTTCTGTATTTGTCGCAGATACTCGAAACTTGGGCCTTGAGTCGCTTTTAGACATATTTTCTGGAATGCTCCATTTATATGTAACACGATACTATCGGCATCGGATTTCGGTACCGGCAAAGTATCGGATGATGTGTAATGGTCCTGATGCGGTGGATGGCGCGGGTCCTCGGGGCCCGATTATCGGTCATTACCGCCACCACGCTCGGCCATGCATCATGTCATTACCGGGACGCGGCAAGCATGCGCCTGCGGCTACACTTTTTTACCGTTTGCTCTTGTCTTAACGTATTTTACTTGTTTTGAGGTAATTTTAATGTGCATTAATTTTGTTGAAACCGTGCATCCAGAATCGCTTTTCATAATATGTACTTTGCTAGTGGTAAGTAAAAAATAGGACAATTTAAGTGTACTTTTCAGAATGTATTTTTTTATTGTAGGTTTATCTTTCAAGGTAGATAGACATTCGTATTCCGTATTTCTGATACGACCTGAACAGCTTAAGAAACCCATGAGGAGGGACGCAAATCACAATTTTTCTCGACTGAATCTACTATTGTTAAAAATGCTAATATATATAACATTTAAATCAAGTATATACGTAGACTCTCTTTTTGAATCCATCTATACATACATACATATATGTATAACAAATTAGCTAAATCATGAACATTTCTTAAGTTCAGAAGATAATAACAGTCAAACAGACAGCTGGTACTTCTTGGTATAAATATAATGATTAACTGAATTCCCATCGAATCCTCTTAAAACACTTATGTACAAGTAAAGTATGTAATCAATTGAACATCATTGGTGTTTCCTCTAAATGACACTTGTAAGTACATTTGATTTGCCTAAATAAATTTCATTGTATCAAAGTGTACCAAGGTTCATGTCAAAGTTATACAGATATCGCAAGTAGAACAAATATATTGGAAAGCAAAAAATTAATAGACTTCAGTAGTGACGAAACGATGGTAAAGAAAACATGAATGATGCAACACATCGTGTTTCCCATTTCAAATAGAGGTCGCGTTATCGAATTGTCGAGTTATTAACAGCTTTGAACACTACGAATTTACGGGGATAGTGCATATTCGTACGTATGTCCATTTATAGAATAAAAGAAAACCGAAACGACCACGTGTTACTAGCGCAAGGGTTTTTTAGTGTATAATTTTGCGAGCGAGCCCTAGTAGAAATGACATAGGTACAAAAAATATAACTGGCAACATTCACGTTATAAGCTGTGGTTTATAGTATCTATCGTTGTGGTTTAGATTTCACCTTCCTATTTCGGTGGTCTGGGGTTCGCATCCTGACAACTTCTCGGACCTTTTAAAGTAAAAATGAAATAACTTGAAGTTCATTTAAAAAGGAACCAGTTTTCTTATATATACATTTACATATATATTATACGCTTCTAAAGATAAATAGCAAAACTAACCTCTGATATACATAAATGGGATATAGATATGATGACAGTAGATAACTTTAATACCAGTCGCAAATGGATTGGAATTAAGGGAGGTATTTATATGTATATACGTATTTTTATTTGCGTACACAAATAAACATAAAGCACCCTCACATTAAAAGGATTACTTATACCGAGTCATATCAAAACGTTGAATCTGTAAAGAGACCACTAATGGACTTTTATTGATACAGAAATAACATTTGCTTTAATACATTTTGTGAGAATAAACGACAGAGGAATTACGAAACAGATTTATATCGTGGGTGTAAATGTTAGCTGCAAACAGCGATCTGGACTAACGAATTCGATCACATCGGATAAATCTCCAGAAAAGTACATTTAATAGAAATGAATGTGTAGCGATTATGACCATAGGTAGATGAGACGAAACAAGTATCTCAAATACGTCAAAAAAACTTCACCCTGCCTACCCACTATCCGAAATAGACGCAACGTTATGAATGTATTATATATTTTAAAACCGACCGTAAATATGTATAAGCGTATTACTATTTGGTGAAGACAGATGAGTTTTGGTCTCTGTCGGCCCTTGCATGCACCAATAATCAAGTTCCATCTTTTATTATATTTTTCAAAATAACTATTGAAGTTTCATAAAAATAACTAATTATGTATCATTCAACGGTTCGCCCTGACACCACATGTAATGTTTAAAATAATCGTTAAAATTATCTGGCGCATGATTACGTTATTTTGTAAATAAGTGATCACGTGTTTTAAAAGGGTTACGTATTTCAAGTGCAGGTAAAGCAAAATATAACTTAAAGTCATCAGCACTAATTATGTATTATCAGTTTTAGCAGACTGCTATGTAATAATATTAAAATAGAAGGGTTATGAAATATAAATATACACACAACTTACTCGTTTTTCTCGCTAAGTTACATAGTTTCGTATAAATCTGCAATTTCACGTAAGCTGCTCGAAAAGTTTTTCGTAATTAAGTATAACACAAAAACATTCCACGTAAATAATGTATACAGAGGTGCTTTCTGAATACAAACTCGTTCCCAGGGCGAAACGCGAAGTTTGCGAGCAACAAGAAGAGTTGGTCGGAGTTGATAACTTTCGCATGCCTTTAAATAATGGCTCAGGGTACAGAACAGTAGAGTTCGTAGAGCGCTGTCGCACAATGTGATTATTCATGCACAGTTCATTAACACTTTTTGTATTTCAAACGAAAATCGATCCTTACTGGCGAATAACTACATATTAAGTCATGAAAAAATGGCTTGCTTTACTGTCATCATAATATTGTGTTGTCTTACATATTAGACGGAAGAATAGACACTTTCTAAGCAAGCGTGCGACTTCTTAAGCTAAGTCTCGCTTGCAATCAGGTGAGACTTTAGTCAAACACAACCCTTTGACTATGAAAAAATACAATTAATTTACAGGTTCTTTTATCCAGTGTCTTGTAAACTTGAGAGCTAAATCAATAGTTGTAGATTCGATTTCCTCTCAATATCTATTGATGACCATAAGAATTTGTGGTCTCCATGTAAAGATATGTACCTAAACATACATTTAGAAAGGAATAAATGTTGTTTATCAGCCGTTTGATTTACCGTAACCCAGGTTCTACGCAATTTAGGATCAGAGGGCTATGCGTAAAGTTGAGCCAAGCTATTATCCAGTAGACAATACGATAATAACCTTTTAACAATTATTGAGAGTTGTTGAAAATCGACCAGGAACTTAAATGTCAATAAATGACAAACGGGCAAACCAATCGAAAACACGTGGACATTATACGAACTAGCGCGTCGAAAAGTAGCTAATGAAAAACCAGTAGTTTCGCAAGCCGCCTACAGTCGTTACACAATACATTCCCCAAGACAATTCGATATTGGCAACGAGTCGTTTAACAGGGCGTCTCATTCCCCGACAACATCAATCACCGCCGATTCCACTGAGAGCGGAATTTACGCAAGCTTATTACATCGACCACACACGCTTAGTTAGTAACCTGATTGTGATTTGATGAACGCCAGTCTCCGGATATTGAGCAAGACACTTCCTACGTGTGTTTCCTTAAATTAACTTATTATTAGTTACTGGATCTTAGATTCCCTTATTATTAACTACTAGATCTTTACCTAATACTATTTTGGCCTAATGACATGCATTTTTACACCTTTATCTAAAAACATGTTAAAACAATACAGTATTAGCCTAAAACACGCGTATTCTTAGAACGCAACTTAAAATCGAATATTAATTCAGTTTGGCCTGAAATACGAACAAAGAACTTAACAGAAAAGGTTAGCAATTATTTAGTACTTAAAATAATGTGACAATAATACATAAGTTTAATAATAATTTATAATTTAATAATGGTCAAATATAGATATGCCAGACTTCACAGTCATATGTATGTGCTTTTTAGGCACATTACCTTTGATAACGGTGAAGCAAAACTTTGTAGAGAACCCTTTCACATATTTTCCGTAATGTTCTCAAAGATGCAAAAGATTTGCTAATGTGACCGAAAGAAGCGACCTACAGTAAAGCACAGTAAATTCAAATTCCTCTGGTTCTGACAGTGTTTAAAAATAAGGCTACATATTGAAAGGTTATTGATGATAATGGCGGAACATCATCATCGTCAGCCTCTTGATGTCCACTGCTGGGCATAGGTCTCCCCTAATCGACGCCACTCCTTCAGGTCCTGGGCCTTCCGAATTCAGCAGCTGTCTTCTTCAGGTCGTCAGACCACCTGGTAGGAGGGCAACCTACGCTCCTACCAGGTGGTAAGAGCGTAGGTCTTACCAGTTTCTCCTTTTTTGTGCCTTATGTTACGACAACATAAGGCACAAAAAATGACGATAAGCTCATTCCGTCTTTTGTGTTAAACATTCGAAAATAATGTGCAATTTTATTGATATTTTACACGAAAGTAGGAGGTTCTATGGGAGAATGCACGAATAAAGTAGATCCGAAATGAGTAAACAGTTGTAGTTAGAGTAGCCCTTGAAACAGACGGGAAAAGTAATCTTATTTTTAACAAAGTAGCCAAATCTTTTTGTTTCCCAATGTACAATGATTTAAGTTATATTAATCTATTTCTGCCACCAAGTAGAAATATTTGTATAAAAAGAATGCGTTTCTAAATAACATTTTGAAAATATTCTTTTGACGATCGGGACAGAACAACGTCAAGGGTTTCCTATGACAACCTTCTATTAGGTGAGAAGTACGTCCATTTGTTACTTCAATATGATAATAAATGTGAAAACAGCGGTAATTAAGTAGAATAGACCGAATAAAGATAAATTACGGCGGTTAGCGGCGACCGGTCCGCTCATACGATTATAATGACCTAGCCAGCCATCGACAACGGCGTTCGTAATACTCTTGCTTTCATCAGAAGCTGTACCGTGGCCTGTATGCGAGTGACCTGCATTTGTGGCGCGAGAACACGCGACTGTGCACGTACATACATATATACACAAGTATTCTGTATTCAGTGAACGATTCTAACTACGCGAAAGTTCTGGAATATTGTATAATTTAGATAGATATTTGCCAACTATAACAATTACAGTTGCAAGTAAGTTCGTTATATAATTTAAGGTTATATTTGAAACGTTTATGTATCGAAGACTTTTCCGTAATGTTTAGTAAGGCATGCGAAATCTGCCAAAGTGCACTTGGCAATCATAGTATATCCGTAACCCTTATTCTGTGAGGAGATCTGTGTACAATATTCGAATAATGTAATAATATAAATGATGATGACCCTAACGCTGATGAGGATGATGTTGATGACACAATGACGATGATTATGATCAGCGAGTTAACACCGCTAATAAAAGTGCTCTCACCCGTAATGTTAACATTAAGATTAGTGTGAAGCAGAGTTTTGAAATGAAATCTCCAAACTGTATAAATATAATGTTAAGTTTTCGTTCACCCAACAAACTATTATTGAAAAGTAATAATTGGATGGATACTCCAATTTGAATCTCAATTCGTGTTCAAGACAACTCAGTCGCCTGTTCGTATCCCGGAAATAGTCTGTGTTATAGCTGGTGCATAATATGTAGCTAGTTAAAAGTTTCCGGCTACGACGGGGATGGACGGAGAGTTAATTAGCGAGGATACTAGCACGTTCACAGTGTAGCGCGAATTGAAAGAGAAAAGCGGATAGATATTTCTGGCTGCTGACTCCTTTACAAACCCAATAAAGAATTTTAAGAATTTTTAAAAAGTGGCGGAAAATGTCATCCAAATATCTGGCCACAGTTTTTGAAGGAGCAAATAATAATAAAATCATTGCAACATTCACATGCTTCTAAGTTTTGTCGTCCTTATATTAATTAAACTTAATTTCTCTCATGGGGTTTGTCACTCGACATACTTATGTAGGTACATACATATGTACTCGTATGTACGATAATTAACCATTTAACTCTCTTTCGCATAGAAATTTGATGGAAGCCTAGCGACTCATCCGTGATGACAATTTAAACCATTACTAATAATATTCACCTGTATGAAGGAAGCTGTTTTACCTAATCCAGCACAAGCACCAGCAAAACGTAAGCCACCGCCGATAAAATACCACTTAAAGCCAGAGTGCTCTAAGGAATATACGTTTTCTTAAAAAATAAGTTATATAATAGTTTTATCAACTATTCAGCCATTTAACTCATGCCAAAGGGCGTGCTCCAGAAGTAAATTGGTCGACAGTCTCTCAGCGCTCTACAAATAAGGATGTGCAGTCCGCCGCCTGGGACCCGTCACACGACCGGCGCGTCTGTGTCACATTCATGTACGTTACTTTAGAATCGCCCTACTTCAATGTATCCAAACAGTTATAACAAACAATATTAAACAAACATTTATTTGAAAAATTGCTACTATAACATTTTTTCAACTATCAATCCATTATTCTATACGAATCCCCTCCGTTTACAAGGTTAAATATCGCTTATTATACGTGGAAGAAAAACGCAGTAAGGGAATGTAGTGCCATGGATTTATTCATAATATTCGCTAAGGCGTTTAAAAGTCTGCCACCGTTTGGTGAACCTATAAAACTATGCAATTAAGGCTTCTCATTATGAAGGAAATCCCGTGTCCAACGGTCTAATGATAAAAGCGTTAATGATAATGATTATAGCAATGACCTACAGTGACATAATTTATTGAATAATATTTTGTGCGTATGTTACAGTTCTAATGACTAGTACAATAAGACTTAAACAAGCCAAGAATTAAAGAGAAGAAAGCATAACTACTCTACATTAAAAAAAACGTAATTCGTATAAGGATAGCAAAGAAATATTTATTAAGTATTTAATGTTGCCTATGATTTCGTTCGCAACGACAATTACACAGTTCCCTCAAAATCTTTAATATCTTATTTCATACATACGAGTACATGACATCCAGTTTCTTCCCAACAAAAACAAACAAATAAAATTACTTACCTATCCATTTGTAAAACTAACAATAAGACAATGCCTTTAGAAGAAGCACGTCAGTCTGTGAGGATAGAGATATCTTGTAGTCAATGCTCTGCCTGCCCTATACGTGATTATATAATAATAATAATGAGATTAATATTCCAAATTATGTCATTGTCAGAGAATGTTAATTTAGTAGAAAATATTGTTGTTTATTCTAATTAAATAAAACTAAACATTCAGTATGTAAACTCTATTCAGTACGATACATCGACAAGACTGGGAGCATGCGGATTTATTAAATCTTATTGCTAATAAGCTGGACGGTATCGAGGGCGCGGGGCCCGTTAGTGTTATTATTTGCGGTCTGAGAGAAATGGGCCCGGTGTCCAGGTATGGCCGGCTATCTCGATAACTATCGTTATTATACGAAAACTGAGCCAATAGCCTATTACTGTCACGGCGCCGGATAAAGGGCCGTTTCGTGTGCGGTGCCCTTAATGCATGTCGAACACATTATAACATTATGTTCGTGTTTAATGTAATAGCGGCAATAAATGTGTGTAACACTCGGTTAGAGGACGACACAGGTATAACAGATTAGCTTTAGTACTAATACAGTAAGCTAATATCTGTACCCGCTGCCATTAAAGGTTGCCATTTATTTTTCCATATAAAACCGTTTATTAGCTGGTAGCTTGCCATTTTAACTCATTAATCCCAGTTCAGGCTGATTCTAATAAGTAGATGTATAAAACATGCTAAGTAAATAAAAAAAATATGAGATTGTGGAAAAAACGTATATAAATAATCTTAATGAATATAATATTGAAAGTACATTATTTATTATTAATGAATCTATATTTGTCATCAATCCTTTTATCGTTCAATAGTTGGACACGTGTGTTCTCTCAGAATGAAAAGGGTTAAGGATATAAAGTTTTTCTTGATACTTGTGTCGTATCTCCTTTAATATTTCCTTGAACACTTACGTCGCATGACCAATTTTATATACATATTATGTAGGTATCCGTTCGTAAAGTATCCAGTGTAATATTAAGTTAACGTCATATGATGACTTTGTTTCATTCATAGCAATTTTAAAATCTGCGGCGTTATATGCAATGATGTAATAATGTTATTCAGACATACTTGTGGTTTAATAAAAAAAAAAAATTACTTTATTTACTGCGCCGTTTACCCAAAGTCATCCCTTAGTTAAGAAACAAATAAATTATTTAAATGGGCCACCGTTTTGTTAATGGGGATATGTACATATATACATATGTAACGAGAAAGGGAATCAAACAAGGGTAAGAATAAAATAAGTTTAAGATCTAAACGAAGCCAAAGAGAAGTGTAATAATAACATACGTGAAAATAGATTTTTTATATCATCCAGCCAAACCGCTTGCGGGGTTAGCTGAGAGCATAGAAATTAGAATTTGTTGTACAAAATACATTGAATACAAATGAAATAACCTGGAGTTCATTATGTAACGATAAATTTTTGGGACTTTGAGCAGCCTATATAGGTAGATAGATCAACTGTTGGACATAGCCCTGTTGTAATGCGCGCCACTTCATCCAATCAGTATCTAGCGACTTCTGGCTATCTTTTTCAAGTCATCAGTACACCTCGTCGAAGGGCAACCTGCGTTCCTTCTACTGAAACAAGGTAGCCATTTGACTTTGTAACTTAGCTATCATTAAGTCGTTGCTCTACTAGTACAAATAAGGCGTTAGTATAATTTAATACGAGTACAGATTGTTTTAGTATCCATCCAATTACATTGTTTAGTATCCAGTATATTGATTAGTATCCATCCAGTTCCAAGTCGGTCACAGCAGCATTGCTTCTCCAGACAACCGAGACTGCCGCCTCCAGTACATGCAACTTACAAGCTTATCTGCCGTATCGTATACCTCGCTACTTAGTACGAACACTAATTGGTGCGACACATAAAAATGTTCCCCTTACCCAGCCGTTAAAATGTTTCCACCAATAAACGTTGTAATTATATGTTAAAATCCATAAAACATCATAAAAGTATATTTAATACGCTAATAATATTGATCACGGTTTTACGAGTCGCTATAAATATACACCGTCCGGTTCTAAAATCACCGTAACTGTACATGTAATTTACGGTTCTGATTCGCACTTAACGATTTGTACTGGATACGCCATTGTACAAGTCACGCGTAGTACTACATTTTTCGATACGTAAGTAAGTACCTAGCTACATTGATTCATGTACTCGGATTGTACAACTTTCTCTACGCACACACACAAGCATCAGCGTGCTAAGTTTCGATCGCACATAATAAAATTACATTCCTCAACGCTGAATCAATCAAGATAAATAACTATGTATGTGTGTCACGGATTATAGTTATCTGTATTAATAATTTTAATGAATGCTTTTTAATCTACGAGCCAATACCTTATCGAGAGAGAATTAGCGTGGAACAACAAAAAATCCGAAATAATTCCACTGGACTGCGTCTTACTTAAGAAAAGCATTTGTAAAATTACATCGCAACAAATGCTTGCGAAAGTGCAAATTGCGTTCATATTCATTATTTGTAAAATTACAAATTACAAATAACACCGTAAAACTATACGTCGTCGAGTCATTACAAGCATTATTTGAACTGGTCAATCATCTACGTTGGTTCACATGTAAGAACAAAATGAGAGCTATTTGACGCCAGCGCGTAATGGCGTTATTTAATTTTGTAACAAAACGGACGGTAATCTCTTGTGCAATGCGCATTCTGGAGAACGAAGCCGGTGACAAAACACATCTGTCACTTAGCCAGTGATCCACTTACGGTTCATGCTGCATTTGTCACGTTGCACTTGTCTGGCGAGTTATTGGACCAGCTAAATAATGACTAGGTTAAAACCTGAACAATATTATAGACTATAGTAAGTAATAGTATAATGTAAAGTTGGTTTTCTATTGTCATATAAAAATACTTACTTTAATGGTCGTTCAATTCCTGACAACTTATCTTTCTACTTTTCTGTTAAAATAATTTCATTACTTATACGAATAAATTTCCACGATTCACAATGTCATAATTATTTTTTATTTTATCTAAGTCAATTTAACATGTTTTGCAAAGAACATGATGTAAAATGATGTACGGTTACATAATTGTGTATAAATATTTAAAGATATGCTATTAATAATGCAAATATTATCCATTAATTAGGACGTTAGGTGCCTCTTCATAAAATTTGCGTCTTACACCTACTCTTTATTTAACGTAAGCTGTACTGCCAATGATCGGTGAGGTTTTATTCACGTCAAATATACACACATATTATGTACATACGACATCCCGTTGAGTCAAATATCCATTAATCCCGATTGGTATTTGGTATACTTGGTAATCCATAAATAGCTTCCGGACACGAATATAATATGTAGAATATTGTGACGATTTCTTATGAGGATTTGTAGTTGTGCGTTTAAAACATTTATAATTTCAACTCTTACTATTTTAATATATGTCTATTTTTGTTTAATAAAAAACCAAATCGTTTTTGATTTGTTTAGTATAAATACTAGTGCTAGTTGCTGGCACCAGTAACTGCAGCGCGCGGAGCAGCACGCTCGGCCGTCAACTCGCTCGCGGTCGCACATCAATTACAGCGCCACAGCGCCACGCAGACCGCTATAAATTGATTGCTTCCCAACAGCCCGACGTGCCTCAACCTGTCTTTATTCTACTCTTTTCATCAGCACTCGCGCTTTCTATTGGCCGATATGGTAAATACATCCACTTCTACTCAATACAGTTCGTATGTAGGTACATAGATGCGACGTTTCTGTCAAAATTCAATTTCATCTATCAGTTGTTCTCTTATATAGGTACGAGTAGGTACATAAGAATTGCTTATCATGTACATCATAAATTTTTACTTGGACAACGATATTGTGTTATTAAATCAATAGTCCTGTAACAAATATCAAAAGTAAAGAACTTGACTACGTGCACTATTTAGGCAAACGTGAAATTAATCAAGAAACCAATAAGAACCAATTCCATAAAGCAATATTTTAATGTTAAAATCTGCAAGTCGCCACCAGTAGATATATTTCATTTCGAAAAAATATAAAAAAAAAACGATTGCAGATGAATAGTTCGATTCATACGTAACGTAAGCAGCCGCTCCACGTGAATAGAACCACGTGTGTATCTGCAGTTTGCACGCAATCTCGCGAACTTTCAATCCCGACCTACCTACCTACAGCCTACGAGCACAAAGTAAACAGAACGTGGAACTATTTCTGTGACCTACTAACACGAGCCGATGGCGTCCGTTGAAAAGAAACAAGCGATAATGATAAATACCGTGCTTCATATCGCAATTGCGAAGGCTCTACTTGTAGAACTAGTACTGGTATTACTCTTCTTATACTAGCAGAGACTCTAGTTATGCTATATACCTCTTTGTTGGCTAAGTTGAGTCCGATTGAGTGCAAAGAAGAATGCGTGAAACTATTTATTAAGTTAGCATTTCTTTAATGAACCACTCATAAAAAGAGATTTCAACTATGCAGACGTGTTTAGCAATCTTAAGTTAGTGAATAAACCTTTACCTAATGCATATAACCTAAAAATAAATAAGCTTTATTTACAAGTTGATTACTAAACACTAAAGTTAAATCGAATCAATAAGGTGAAATGTTCATAATTGCCAAGGGTTACAATCAATGTCGGGACGGGACACGCCGTAATCTCTCAGCACTGGATAGAGTGCGAGAAATCAAAGC
This sequence comes from Parelbella ahira ahira, assembly GCA_018244795.1. Taxonomy (NCBI): domain Eukaryota; kingdom Metazoa; phylum Arthropoda; class Insecta; order Lepidoptera; family Hesperiidae; genus Parelbella; species Parelbella ahira. The sequence continues at coordinate 9,699 of DWME01000361.1, read as the reverse complement.
GGTGACCTAGTAACACGGGAGACGTCAACGCTGTCAGCAACACCATTGTATGCAAAGCCGGCTTAATTGTCGTATCCGAACAGGACCAGCCTACCTAAGGTAATACGGTTAGGGATTGGATGTACGGTGCGAGGCAGCAAACCCGTTTTAATATGAAAGCTTTATTGACAGTTGAAAGTTAATGGCAATGCTTAATAAAATGATTGATCCGATCCGAAAATTATTTCGTCTTATCAATTCATCAGATTAATTTTTGCAACTCTGTACAAGAGTTATTGGATTATGTACCTACTATGTAAGTATATACCTACTCAACAGTTAATTATCACCATAAAAAGAAATGTGGATGAATATAGTAACAAATTCAGACGTGTTTCATACTTATAATGTTAGTATAAACTCAAAATATGACCGATTAATACGTAGCAGATAAATTCGCATTGCATTTAGTTGAGAAAAATCTGCAGGCATCTTACTAGTATTACGTACAGGGAACATGTAGTAAGCGTGCAATATTCTCAATATTCGTCTTGGAATTTAAGTCAATATGGAACATCTTCCCGGCGATATTACAGGTTTTATTCTACAAAACCAATATGACGCCTCAAGTCCCCCGAGTCGTCAATATTTGAAATGCTAACGATAACATTTTCACCTTTTATTCATGTCCCCCTTCTAGGTGTGACACAGTTTCATGACACCCACCGGGGTAAGATTAAAATTATTTGGTCATGTTTCCTTGTAATTTTCACGTTACAGTCAACATTTATAGAAAATTACCTTTTATCGTTATACTCCTAAAACACATGGATTGTGTTGAGTTCTTTATTAATTTTATTTTCCACTCGCTACGAAGAGTTTTTGAGAGGTGAAGAAAAATTATTGCGGCCTCCAGTAAATAAATGTTTAATTTACATTTAAAAATTCTTTAAAACCACGATTTAGTTAAACGAGCAAGCTTCGCGTTCGATAGGACAAATATCATATACGAGTATCATCACGGTCTTTTGTACAATTCTCAAGCATTTAGTCGTATCGTGTCAAATTAAAAAAAATAAAAGCTGTAGTTCAGTACTATTGTCTTCCATGCTTCGCAACAGATTTATTTACTTACTGTTCATTACATTAACATATAAAGAAATTATTTCTTACATTATTTCTTACTAGTCTATATTTGGAGTAAGCAGAAAAAATGAAAGCGGTATAAAAGAAGTTAATTTCCTGGATGATATCGAAGAAGTACGATACGTGAACCCGTACACGTACAATACATCAATAAATATTTATAGATGAATCTGAAACATTATTTTAATTCTGACAAAAACATAGAACCTAAGTTGGTATCCATAATGGAATCTAGTGTGTTACAAGTGCTCACGAGCCGCCGCGCTCAGTGCGCCGGCGCAGGGCATCGACCAACGACGACGACGATCACGTCTAAACGTTTTTGTAGCTAAAAAGCATTTTATGTCTTGTATCTCAAGCTTCGATCGCGCTCACAATGCACTGTAGAACTATAAAAACCCCATCACCGTACATGGCGCAACGGCCGACCCACCCATAAACAGAATTAATTCAACAAACATACTTAAATCGCTTGCTCTATCTGATCGGATCAAGACATTCAGGGTATAGCAGTTCAAAACTAAAATCTGGAGAATGGGACCTAAGGGACGGGCATGACAGCTAAAATACAAAGTAAACGTAGCAGCTACAATCAGCAATCAGCAAAGACAGCAAAAAATGTGTTACAATAAATCGAAGCCAAAACAATGTTTATGTTGTAATATATTATGTATAGCTAATACTAGCACGGCTTGTATAATAGCTTCCGTACCACTTTATCATAACTTGGGACTTATCTTTCACTTCAACCTGTTCTGTTCGAACGGTACACAATTTCTACACCCCCTTTATCATACAGTCGCTTCCTGCTATAACTTAGGGAGCGAACTGAGCTGTTAGTTGGCTCACCAGTGTATCATAGTTGTTAATCTACCTTGTCCGATTCATTATGAAGGGAACAGTTGCCAGGAGCTCGTTGGTCGCTTCGGCGCCAAAACTGTTGTACTGTGTACATTCACCGTCAAAAGTTGTTCGACCATTAATTTATTAATTTTCAATAAAACTTTCATTAACATTTGTATAAAGAGAGCAAGTTGTTTATAAATTGTGTAATAACTCTTTGAATGTACATATTTTATGAATTGAAACTGTTCAGAACTCTACGTTGTTAAACTTGCGCGCACTGCGCTCGGAAAGGCGGTAATTTTAATAAAAGCGTTGATGCGCTAATAAAAGTTGCCGGCATGAAACGGTGTGTTCTGTGAAAATAAATAATAAGTTTAAACGAGCTGTTAGTAGTTTTCATCGCCCTACCAGATACGAAGTTTTTTGCACATCAGCATTTTTATGCATATAGTGCAATTTATTAACAATAATAACTTAATATAACTTTCATTCGGCGATCTGATCCCAAACTAGATAAAATATGTACTATGATACCTTTACAACGAATAAACTATATATGTACATATATGCATATATATAATTATCTAAATACGTACTTCTGTAGTTAAAAATTTTATACCCATACACCGAACTTATATTGGTGATTTTCACAAAAATATTTTACCTGAATGGAAAACGTATACCCCAACAGCATGTACCTCCTCGTATAGCTCTTAGTTTCGTTAGATATAATGTTCTGCTGTATAACATACTCCACATTAAGCGCTATGGCTGGTTTAACAAAGAAATTCAATCGATATTTAAAGTATTCAATATCAACCATTGTTACATCTGTCCTCATATTTTTGTTCTTTGAGGCATTACAACTTGAAATGACCTGGAATTTTGTTTCTACAGACATAATCTAACAGACTGTGAATTTCCATCTTCTACATACATCGATATATTCTAAAGTATACCAAATAGTGTACTGCTCGGCTCCAACGATGGCAATCGTTTTAAGTACACTGTGCTATACTTATGAAGTGTACATCCATTCACTTTACATCAGCGTCATGTTGACCTGCTGTCGCAATACTGCAAGTTCCGAGATACATCCTACAATCAATCTTCGGGCCGCCACAACGTTGTTTCGTTAAACCCTATATTAAAGAAATACCGGCTCAACAAACATATGTTTTTTTCAGAATAGCTTAATTTCGGACCTATCCGAGGTTCTTCTACTCACTTCGTTAGAAACGAGTTCAGAAAAACACGTTTGGATTACACTGGTACATTCACGAAGTTTCTGTCATTTTTTGTATGAATAAAGTAGCAATCGAACAGTCATGCAACCACTTCCGTCCATATACATTTGCATCCAATCTCGAACGGGACCGTGGAACTGGAGCTATTAGGGTCAGTTAGTCCAGTTGATGTTCGTAGTGAATAAATCTGTTAATTACTTTTAATTGATTATATAACTATAGGCATAGGGCTGTGAAGAAACATTAGTCAGTAAGAAATTTTGTGTGTCGACAATTAGTGTTCGTTGTGTTTGATTTGATGTACATACGTTAAAGTACATACATATATAACTATAGAAAGGTTTGACAGAATCGCTACCAGATAGTATATTAAAAGATAGGTCCATATTGCTAAGTGTACAAAATTGGAGTGGTGTTTTATGTGATAACCTCATTTAGCGTAAGCATATACGAGTATGTATATGATTGCAATGTATATTCTTAATGATGAACCTAGATCCTTATTTCGTCGTTAAAATACCAGAGCATTAATATCCCTTCGCAGAATTACTGGAATTGGCTTAAACATTAAAGTTGTAATTATGAAGCTGACAGTGATATATTACAATGAACTACAATTTTATTTTTATATTTTTCCGTAGTTGGTTCTGGGTTCGCTTATACTGTTAATTAACACTAACTAAAACGAAATATTATTCATTGCTAACTTTTATTTTGACTTGATTATTTCTGTGATCGTTTTTATTGGTTACGGTTAAATATCTTGGCCGCCTACGGTTAGCAGCGTAGGCGGTGCAAGAAGGCGTGCTCTGCGATCCCGAATTCATATGCCCAGCGTGGTGATTAAGATTATTGTGGACATGACTAAGCTGATAAGGAATATATAATTAATACTATTAATTAATTGTTATTATATTTTTATCTACCTCCAAGTGTCCTCGCCTGTACTGTACGTTAGCATTGGTTACAATGAATTGGATCTTATATCATTTTATACTTTTATTTTATGAATTCTGTGCTCGCCTGTACTGTTAATTGGTACTGATTACACGCAAAGATTTATGCTCTTCAAATTACGTTAAAACGCTCGCCGCTTAAAATATCAGCATTATCGAGATAATTAGCTGTAAAGCGTCTCAATTAATTACACATTGTAACGTAATAGAAATTGCTGGTTAATAGAATAACAGCATCCGATAGCGGACGATTTATAACGCGTGTCGTATAATAAATCACGCTGTACCGTAACCGCTACCATACGCTATGTATGAAGATCTAATAGCAGCTATAAACTACTGCACACGTGATGTCGTGGTCGTCTTCGTTGGTTTACTTTAGTGCGTCTTAATATATCAATATGACTAAGTACTTGTATTTCTAAAAAAACAAACATTTTGGGAATATGTAATATTTACTACATACTATCATAAGATAATTCCATAGCGTGTTTTAAAAATAATGAACTAACAATGAATTCTTGTTTTCAGGAGCTGAAAGAGAGCTTCAACTATGGCTTGTTCTGCCCACCGGTCAACGGCAAGGCCGGCAAGTTTCTGGACGAGGAGCGGCGACTCGGCGACTACCCCTTCAACGGACCGGTCGGCTATCTGGAGGTGAGGCCTCTTCTTTTGCTTCTGTGACGTCACACTAAGTTTATGAAAACTTATAATCATATTTTTATAGAAACTTATAAACATATAACTATTAGTGTTTTAAAGCTTTAGACCAACTAAAATTTCTTAAATTAATATATTCGAGTTATGCTTTACATAGTGTCTGAGTTAAATTTCAGAAATTAAATTAAAACAAAATTAATTCTTAGTAAATTACAACATTTATCACATGCAATATTTTTTTTCCAATACTATTAATCTCCCCCTTTAAACAACACTAGTAGGTATCAATCTGAGCGACGAGTTTAAATTTGTGATAGACTATTTTTAACACCACTGCTTCGGAGGACATTTTAACAAAAAAAAAAATGTTTACTCTTCTTCCCCTTAGTATTTACCACAAATCGCCGTCGCAATTCGCAAACGAACAGTCTTACGCCACGCGAAAATACCTACATGAACATCGATACTAGTGAAATATTAAGAACATAGATCATATGTCCAACCAACCGTCAGGCTTTGAATGCTCAAATATTTACCACAAAAGAGCATATTAACATTCCTGACAACTGAATTCACCAATGAAAGACAGGGACATGAAAGAGTTAAAATTAACACATTTTGCGTCCATTACGGATATTGAAAGAACATAAAAATTCTTTGTACAAAATAATTATACTTGGTGGCATTGAAATACTATAATAGTTGTCAATTAGCAAAGATCGTCAAATTTGTTAATACACAGTCAAGTTAATGAATTTTCTTCATAATAGATATTATTGAAGAAAAAATCTATGAAATGATTGAAACGATGAAAGCAATACGTATAGTGTTTGTTCTTAAAAAAGCTAGTCAAAAGCTTGAAACAAACATGAAATTCAAATAAAATTCTCCTTGTGCTCGTTGACTTGGTGCCTCTTTTTTTAGCACTGCAACAACATATACATTCAATTATATCGGTCTACGTATACCCAACATTTCGGATTCATAGAAAAAAGTGTATGCAGAGAGTAATGAATGTTGAAAAGCTCGTTAGTTCTGTAAGGATGGAGATACTTCACAATCAGTGCCCTTTGTACTCCGTAAGGGACCTGTCGTGATGCTATAATAATATCAATAACATAAAACAATGTGAAGTTAACAAAAATGGTCGAAATATGGTTCTAGTTGAAGTACAAGCGGCGAGTATACAAGATGCTGAAGCTGGACGAGAAAACGCTGAAGACGCTGCACTCGCGCGCCAACCTGCGCCGCTTCATGGAGAACGTGACGCACGCGCAGATAGACAAGATCTCCAAGGCGTGCGCCAAGGGACTGGACCCGAACTTTCATTGTCAAGAGACTGGAGGTATGTAGCAATAGGAAATAGGAAAATTTTTTGGAAATTGGAAATTTGTGTTCGAAATTTAAATTTATCCACAGTATGACATAGTTAGCCTTCGATACATCCCTGGACAGACTCATTCTCAATAACTGGAAATCTGTATTCTATGTGAAATCAAATTCTGACTCTGATATATAAATAACAACCTCTTATTTCACATTTCTTTTGGTTGGAAAATTCTATTGATTCTGCTACAATGAAAATGTAATAGGATCTCTGTTATATGTAGTACAGTAGTTATTATAGTTCCCATTATTACTCATCCATTGTTTCTCGATTATTTAGAACAAATATCTACCAGTGTCTTCGAATAGAACAATTCATGCTAATATGTGCCGTATATTTCGATGTTACCGTTTAAAATACATCGTATTATGTGGTAAGGACTGTGTTTATTCTTCCATTGTATGAGCTCTATTGTGAGAAAACCATATCAATATGCCCGTGAATAATGTACGATAAATGTCGTTCTGGCCTTCAAAGCGACTGAAACTAATTACAATTTCACAAAGCATCGATAATTTTCTTACGCTATTTGCTATATCGTATATTAAAACTATACAAAACAAGAAATTGTGAATTTCTCTGTTATGATTTTTAATACACATTAAATCTAACAATGTTCAGATCTTTACATATTCTGCATCTTAGAATTGTACTCGCAATTTCATATTACATTAAGTTTTATATTAATAATATAAAACACTTTTCATCTCTTCCAGAGACACCTTTAACAGTAGCAGCTGGCCTAAAATCGCCCAGTAAAGTTCTGATAGCTCTCGTAAACGGTGGTGCCTTATTAGACTATCGAACGAAAGACGGTAGCACGGCTATGCACAGGGCCGTCGAGAAAAACTCCTTAGAAGCTGTGAAGACACTTCTTGAACTTGGCGCATCGCCAAATTATAAAGATGGCAAAGGATTAACGCCTTTATACCTGTCCGTTACGAACAAAACCGATCCATTGTTGTGTGAAACATTACTGCACGATCATGCGACCATTGGAGCGACCGATTTGCAAGGATGGCTTGAAGTTCATCAGGTAGGATTTATTTCAAATAAGATTACTTAACGTTTAGTCTACATTTAATGCTTAGTCTACCAACCCACACTTCGTTGCCGTTAAAATATGACCTAAATCGATTTAATTTAAACTGCCTCGTCCAATGTAGAAATGATTGATAGTCGATGATATCATCATCAACTCTTTATGGTTCTACTGGACATACGGGTCTCCACTCGGTTTATGATAATGATCATGAAAATGATGATGCAAGATAATTTTATTATATCATGTATCTGTGCTTAATCAGTGATTTTTTGTCTTTCCAAAACGAAAATACAAATCTCGACAACCACGTAAAATGTTGCAAGGAAAATCTTCACCTTTTCTAGGCGTGTCGCAATGGACTAGTCCAGCATTTAGACCACCTGCTGTTCTACGGCGCGGATATGAACGGGCGCAACGCGTCCGGAAACACCCCCCTGCACGTGTGCGCCGTCAACGCGCAAGACTCCTGCGCCCGGCAGCTCCTCTTTCGAGGCTGCGACAAGGAGTCTTTGAACTTCGCCAATCAGACACCTTATCAGGTAACTAACCGCTCGGCAGGGTATACTTTGCTAATAGTGTGCGGAAGGTAAAAAAATATTTCATTGCTTTAAGATCTAAGTTGTCAGATATTGCACCAACTTGCACTGTTGATGTTAAAGTAATGTTAAAATATATATCTTTGTTCATGTATAACACAATAACGTTAAATTCCTCAATATACAAATCCCATTTGAGGACATAACCCTAATAAGATTTAAAAATATATATCACAGGTTCCAACCTTTGGTTCATATCTACCTTTCGGAATTATTTTATTTATATAAATTTTACACACCATAAGTTAGTCTCCATAACTCTATAGTTTACACATAAGAAAGTGAAATGTTCAACCTTATATACCAGTAAGTTCATAACTTGCTTCGATTGCCAATTCCTGTCGAAGTTCTATAAGTAGGTACTTATAATGCGCTATTGACGAAAGTTTCATAGACGTGATGTTTTTATTCGATTGACTAATGTAACATTTACAATATGTATCATGTAACAGGATTGTTAAATGAATCATTAAAATAATACGCCTTGCTTGAAAAAACATTAACATTTGAGTTAATATTGACTTTGTATCTGAATGTAATGGTATAATCATCACTTTTATAACGTCACTTTGTTCTCGAAACCGTCAGGTGGCAGTGATAGCTGGCAACTTAGAATTGGCGGAGGTGATAAAAAATTACAAGTCCGAAGAAGTCGGTGAGTGGAAATCTCCCCTTGTTTTATAATTGCATGGCTCTGGCTGCAGCTTAATATTTACTTAGTATTCTTATAGGCGTTAATGGCTGCGGAGAAGCTTACTCATTCGCAACGTTAAACGGAATTGATTTCTGGTTTATATTAGTTTGTACAATTATAAATAGATATTAATAATATAATATATAGATAAATGACGTGTAATTATAGATGATTGTTGTAAATAATGTAAGTTTAGATACACGATAATATCTTTTAACAGAGCTTATAAAACTTCACATAATAACAAATTGATTATTGTATTGTAAATAAAATGACAATTGACTATTGGAATATCTTAGCGTATAAATTTTAGGTGACGTTAATAGACATAAATTGCATATATGTGTACATTTTTACCGTATAATGTTATATGAACGCGTAGCATATGTATGATGTATATAATAATGTATTGGTATGAAGCTTTAATGTTTAGTTTATAACAAAGCTTTAGTATAGTGATATTCTTCTGTAGGCGCGATGCATGCCCCATCTATATACCTACTATATATCGAGCTGTTACTATTCCATTGCTTCTCATTATGGTGATGGTTGTATAATATACAATACATTCATAGTTACCGTATAACATATACCTACACTCGAAGTTATTTACACTTTGAACACGCATAATAATGACACTAATCGGTAGAGTACCTATTATTACAATGTATGTACTGTTTATATTGTTATATTGTATTATATTTTGTTTTTATTATTATTTAATATTATTTATTTATTTCATTACTGTCGTAGAGGGTATATCGATTCGTTTGTGTTGAAGCACGTTTAATTTATTTGTGTTCGTTACGATTACAACTGATTAAGAAACAAAAGTAAAGAATATGATTAAAACGAAAACGTTGGGCGTTTTTTTGTGACATATCAAGTTACTTTTGCGCACATTTTTTTTTTAAGTGTTAGTTTGTTCGGTCGGTAACGAAACGTTTACAGTGCCGTTCCGCGGGCCGCCTCGCTACAATCCGAAGAGGCGGTCGGCGGCGTGGGGGGGGTGGTGGCACGCGGGCGACCGCTCCTCGCTGGCTTCCTCCACGCGCATCCCCGCCGAGCTGGACGCGCTCCTGCGGCGGCCCGGCGCCACCAACTCGCCCTGCAGCCTCGAGCGCCCCTTCTCCTCCGCCTCGT
>DWME01000360.1:0-35532 GCA_018244795.1 Parelbella ahira ahira | reverse complement strand
CACATCAGGACTTTCTAAGCACTACATTTATTTTCAAACCTCTCAAACCTATAAATCAAATTCAGAAGTTTATTTAGCTGTTCAACTTTAAGGGTAGTCGTAATTCTAAACTTGATTTATAGGTTTGAGAGGTTTGAAAATAAATGTAGTGCTTAGAAAGTCCTGATGTGCATATTTGCTTTGGATATTTGATTAATGGTTACATGACGCTTCAGATATATTTTAATGTAATTCCTAATCTGTTTGTCGTTGAATAATAATCCTAATTTTTCATGTTACGCTTAAAATGGTTTCGTATCTTGGGCAGGTGGTTGGCAACTTTACTCACTGTTCTATTATTGATCCCACCGCTTCATCCAGTTATGTCTGAGATACATACTTAGCAGTTAGTCATAAAAAAATTATTATCACCCTTTTCACTAGTTGTTTGACGGTCACCCGTGTCCTTACACATGGAGAAGAGATAAGGCCATAGTGTACAATAACGATCATGTGGCAAATGGCTGTATCCCATATTAATTTTCAAGAACATTATGGAAAAATGGGAATCTGGCGAGCTTTTCTCTGCATATTTATGTGCAATGTGCAAGTACGCTCACGTAGTGGGTGATACATATGTTAGTCTAAAAATCGAGCAGTGTCTTCGAGGAGTCGCACATATCCTGGGGCACTGCATGTAGATAGAATCACTGAATAGGGGCCATCATCATTCTTATCAGTAGCCTGATTCGAAGTAAAAAAGGGAAATTTTCTCTAAGTCTCACAAAAATAATATCCCTTTTTTTATAACAAGAGCTCTATCAGGTAATAGGAAACTAACAAAACATATGACCTATTCAACATTAGGCCCCACGGAGTAGATGATGTAGGGAAGATCCAGAAACTCCATTATATGCACTGCTCTATTGGGGCGAATTGATGTCCAAACGCAGTACTACGCTTAGCAAGCGTACGCTACAGTTAGATGAAATCAAATACCAAAAACTAAAAAAGGCTGAAATTGTACTTATGCTAAACATCGTCATCATTAGCTTATGGTAATGCTCCAAGTTCAATCCTAACCGGTCTACTAACTAATGATCTGTATAAGCAAGACGACGCGCCCAAATCGTAAAAGGTCACTTCCAAGAATTAATAAAACTAACAGCTTCAAAGCCTTAAAAAGGGTTGCAGCCAAACAAATCGCTGCCCAAACTTTTGAGTCCAAAAATAGACACACTCAATTTAATGGTGCTGCAGCAATTACGCTATCGAAAGCCGCGGTACCAGGCGCGAGTTCAGAACTACTTAATAGAGAACTGTTCCGATTTTTAATGGACTTTGGGTTTCTTTCGAGCACTTTCGATTCCAGGTTCCACCCGTGCGGCTCAACCCTATTGGCAGCAGTTAAAAATAACTCGACATTCACACTCACTCGCGTTGTCTGCCACTGCAGTAATTTGATTTGGAATCGTACCAGGCGCCGCGGCGATGCCTCTAGGTCATTTGATGGTGGGCTTCCGATTTTTATACGCGATTACAATGCCTTTGGCATTTCGGAAATTGGATGTTTGGATAGCATTTCGTATTTAGCTAAAATTAACTCCACATAAACAGCTGCTGCATTGCAGTATATCGGTATTCTAACCCATGTTCATATATTATATGGCTTCAATTTATTTCTTACCCACTTTGGTACCAGTGCTATATTTCACCACTGAAGAGGCATCTCTCATCGCTTATTTCGATTTCGAATTCTATTAATTTTTCGATTTATTTTCAGGGCAATTATCTAATTGTTGTCGAACGTTTTGAAATTGTTATTATCTAAATTTTTAATTGTTTTATTAAACACTGTGTATTGATGAATGTAGCGTACACAAAATGATTGAGAGGCTCTAAAAAACTTTAGTAGTAACACCTGTTAGTGGCTTTTTATCGGTTGAACAGTTCCCGCCGTGCTAGGCGCACTGCTACAGCAGTTAAACTTCATTGATGGCTGTCTGTCGAACACTTAAAGTGATGTTCAACGTTAGTGTTATTTATGTTAACTGCTTTTTGTGGCGGTTGTTTGAGTCAAAGTCATTACGCGACTTGCATCTGACACAGTGACTGACTGGGCCTCTGAAATTTGTTCCGTCGCTGGATACACAATTGAATATACTTAGTACATTATTTTGTGTCTGTCAGGTTTCCATAGTCTTACAATACAGGTTCTTCTTCGTCTGGGATCAAACGGCTATCGGGATATCCCGATATACATAAATATTATGGAATTGGAATTTATTTGAAATGTATTTTTACGCAGTTTTTCAGCCCTCTGATCATAATAATTAACACAAGCTCTCTTGATACTTGAAATCAAATGGCCGTGGGCAAGGTCCCAACAAATATGTGTATTTATTTAATTTTATATTCGACATGAATGTGACTTTTCTAATACCTATGTATCAAAAGCGTCTGATAGACATTATCATCATCATCATGCACGCCATACAGGAAGGAATAATATGTAGAATTGGCGGTGCTGATAAAACCGTTGAAATAGGTAGAGATATATTATACTACTATTAATGGTTTGTAATTTACTTTAATCTACTTTGGTATTTTGCATTTAAATGAGTTGTTGAATAATTGAATTAATTAACAAACTCGTACACATTAGAATAAAATTAGCAAATAATGAAATTAGAATACGACATAATAACCCAATGTTTAATTAAAAAGAAACCTGTTACGAACGACTATTATTTTGAAACAGGGTGGCCATATATATGTAAATGCAAATTAAAAAATAAGTCAAAGGTTACTAAAATATGAGAATAAAAACAAACATTATAAGAAAAATCTTAATAACAACTTTTTTATAACATTTTTATAACAACTATTTAAATATTTAAGAACACTAAAATTCGTATAAATATACATTTAAAGGTCTACCTAATTCAACCAAAGGGCGCAGTGAGAAAAAGTATACCTATTTAAAAGAAGAATTATTTTTAATTAACATATAAAAAATTGAAATCTTTTAAACATGTTTATAAAATTTACTTATTTGTGTTTGTGTATTGAAAAGCTTCATTGCACGGCGGACCGCTCGGCAAGGACATGGTTTGAGTGAAGCGATCGCTTCATCGTCTGGGTGTACAGCGGAACCTTCAGACTATTGTGGCAGCCTAATGGGTAGCGCAGCGCACACAATACTTGATTTGTTGGCACACCTACTTAATCCTACTGTATGACCTCGACCACTCCTGTCGCTGGAACAAATTAACAATACCCTGATGACCGATTCAGGTAGTGATTAGTCACCGTGACATTTGAGACGGAGGTCATAGATTCGATTATTGCCCAATACAAATATTTACGTGTCTAGCAAAAGCTTTTGTTCCATAATCCTTAAAACTTTTTTCATCTAATTCGAGAGTCATCAATTTTCAACACCCTCCTTTGCGTAATATAAACATATTATAACTCGCTGAATATAAAGAAAGTAATTACTAATAATTAGAAGTATAGATTTAATGTGGGGGGTTTACTGCCCTATGAAATTTCCAATGAGAAGAGAAGTTACGTACTTTTTACCTGAAACCGTAGCCACTTAATCTACATCCTCCAAACTGGAATTTTAACATGCAGATAATACTTCTCAACTTGTGCCACCATTTTAGTATTGTAATGCAGCTTATACCCCTTTTACCGTTCACATCGCAACTCCTCACTAGCCTATAACCTTTGTCAGGTTTTTCTCGAAATCTGCTTTTCGTTTGTAACTAGTGAAGTCTATTTTGCTGTCCATATCGTAAACTCTCTCTACTCTAAAATCTTAGTCACTTTCCTAATGGAGCTTGTTTTGTATGTCCAGGTGGTGGAGCCCATCAACCGGCTGCTGGACACGGTGGCCTTCGACAGCGTGTTTTACTCGCTGGACTGGCATCCGCCGGACCACGTTTCTTTCATCGACAACGTGCACATGCGGGAGCTGCATCCCTCCAGCCCGGTGAGGGAATTTCCTACATTGCAACTTTTCTCTATCTTCATCTAAAATGGTTTCGGCATTAGTTATTCAATGTGCCCTGAATTAAAACTCGGACGTCGGAGATGGTTATTGAAGTAAAACGCTAAATTAAAAGAATAAAAAAAAGAAGTGAACAATTAAAAGTTGATGTTCTCATAACGTATGACACATCAACTGTGTCTTTGAATTTATCTTTGCTCATTAAGCACTTGCTCAGTTTCACTAGTGCTAATACGAATAGTAAATAATAGTACGAATACAATCATTACATAGTAAAGGAAATATGGCCATTTTTTGTCCAGTTGTGGTTTTCTGACGGAAACACCTCCACGTAAACGGCTTAGTATTGATCTTTTCCAGATTTCAGCAGACAAGGCCCAGGCGTACGATACGGTGATCTTCGCGGGTCCGCCGCCCATGAAGCAGCGGCTGTGGCCACGCCACTGCGTGCAGGACACCTGGGGCGCCGAACTGCACAAGGATCTCAAGGTGTTTGATCACCCCAATCTACTTTCCGCATCTCCTACTGGTCACTTATCCGGGATAACTGCAGAAAACAGTACTATTAGTAATTAATTGCATGCATTTTTTCCATTTTTCTGATAGAAAAGAAAGATGATTAAGTTCAATCGATACCTCACCGCGAACATCACCATTTTTCCGAACGCGTTGACTAAGTTCACTATGCGGCGTGCAGGTGGTGGAGGGCGCGGTGAAGGTGTACAAGGGCACCAATCCGGAGGTGGACTCGTATTCCGTGTTCTGGGACAACAAGAAGCTGACGGACACCAGCCTCAGCACGCAGCTGCGCGTGCGCGGCGCCACCGATATCTACATCTGCGGCCTCGCGTACGACGTCTGCGTCGGTGAGGATACCGCCTGTTTATAGTAATCGACCCATTTATCATTCTACTGTTGCAATATGGGTCTCGTCTCATGTTGAGAGGGTTTAGGCCATAGTAGGCCTTGCTGCCACGCTGAGGCAATGATAGCCTAGTGGTTGAAAGTTCTGCCTCTCACTCCAGGGGTGCTGGGTTCAAATCAATGGCGTGCACTTTATAAAAAAAGATGTAAAGTATGTGAAGTCTGCCAATCCGCACCACCTGTGTAACTTTTTTGTACTATAATGTCATAAAACTACCCTTATTGCATTACAAGAGTGAGCCGCCGTTTCCGCAGGCGCCACAATCGCGGACGCGCTGGCCATCGGCTACCGTGCCGTGCTCATAGAGGACGCCAGCCGCGGCGTGGACCTCGCCGACATCGAGCGCACCAAGGCCACCATCCTCGCCAACAAGGGTGTTATCGTCAACTCCGACGAGGTGACGCGCACGCAATAGTAGATACGCCCGCCATTACACACATATACACATACACACACGCACGACAGCCACACGTACGCACATACACGCGTGCACCTGTACACTCGCATACATATGTATATACAAGTATGCAACACACGTGTATATTCCACACGTCCATCTCACAGAAATCAACTTAGTATTTCCAAGAAATGCGCTTTCCCTCCCACCACACGTGACTGGTTTACACTCTCGCCTGGGATACTTCAATATTTGGCCGTGACGTCATCATAGCGGGTTTCATATCTACTTTACGGGTTACTTACGAACGACAACCGCGCATACAGCCATGCACATTAGTACGCACACAAATAATTACAAGCTATGATGTTGTGTACAGTATTTTCTGAATATCGCAGGTGATCGCCATGGTGGAGGGCCGCGACCGGCGGCCAGAACTTGGCTATAAGCTTGCCATGGAGCTGAAGAGCGCCATGGAAGATGAGGAACAATGAGAAGCTCGCATGACATTATATCGACAGGTACTACACTATTCGAACCCTAATATTTTATCTAATTTAAAAATGGAAAATTTAATATTGAATTGAATATTGTTCCTATTTCCACCCTCTATATCTTGACCAACTAAAGGAAAATCCTTGAAAGAATTATTTAATCAGGTAGGTCAAGAAGTGTTTGATAGTGTAATATCTCTCATCTGAAAACTATGCAATATCCTGCAACCACTATGTAATGGCACTATTGTATCTATGTTATTCATAACTACAAATTTGTGTTCGATATTTGAGTATCTACTATTTAGGAGCGTGTCGTTTATACAGGATGTTAAAAATACTTTTAAAACAAATATAGTACCGATTTTGGAAACGTTTAGTTTTTCATAAACAAGTATTAGAACCGACAATAATAAAAGCTCGGACTGCAAAAGGATAACGTGATTGGTTTTTTCAATAAAATTAAATTAAAAATTGTAGTATAAAACAAAAGAAACTAAGACAGTTTTTTTACACCCTGTATAGAGCATTTGGAAATATAGTGCTTAGGGTTCATTTAACCATTAGTTGTAGTCTATATGTATATTCCGTTTTAAAGCTAATTAAATCACAAATTTGCATATTATTATAATATTTAAAGGATAAGCTACATTTAATAGGACTTGCAGGCCAGATCTCTTAGGGGGAACACATACATACTTACATACATACGTAATATACAGGAGAGACAATAGCAGTTGTCTAAACACCTCTTACTCAATCCTGAAATATATGTCGGACATTTTTTTAAAAGTGGTCTCAAAAACATCATAATTCTTCAAACCCCTGTGATTTGTGATCTCTCGCTAAATAGTCTCCTAAACAATACAAAGGCTTCACCCATCATATACACACAGGTAGGTAGATATTACACCATAACACTGGCAACATAGATGTAGTGACAAGCTATCAACAGTATAGACAAAAACAATGGTAATAGATAATATAGATTAGGACGCAAACAATAGACAATGGACACATTGACACTTAAAATAGACAATTTAGGCTTTAGCATAGACATTAAATATGTATTTTTGTGATTTAGTTAATAACCCAGTGACTTAGATACTATTTATTATTTGTGTTACAAGTCATACATGTTTATTTATTGAAGTAAATGTCAGATCAGATGACCATTTTCATTTTATGTGCAAAGAATTTAGTACTAATTCCTTACATAGCCAGATTTGATATATTGGTTGTAAGGCTGGCTCTTTAGTGTCTAGACGTTTCTAAAACACGATTCTCGGTTTTTTATTTAGACAGAACATAATATCTAATTGAAAATAAGGTGATAAATGTCTTTTTCTTGTTTTTAACCAGTGATTTTTATGCTTAGATAAGTTTTTATGTTATTTATTTTGTTTTGTCTCAAATTGACAATTTCATGTTTCAGTAATTTAAAGGTTGACCCACATTATCATTCGTTCTCTGACAATGTCTAGATAGTGATCATGTTTTTAAAACAACTGAAATACTAAGAACGACATTTGCGACTTCTACCCCTTTCTCATGAGCTCAAGAAAGATATTTTGATCCTTCAGAATTTATAGTCTGTGTTTCCGTTAAACTAATAAAGACTGAGAAAGTATTAAAATTGTAAATGACAAAAACTTATTATAAGAAAAACTGAATCCTTGACTATTATTATGAGGTATTATTTATCATGGCAACTACCTTATTACGTAAAAGGGAGTAATTATTATTAAAGAGACGCCACATTAAATTGATGTCAAAATTAATACAATGTAGTCATCATTAACAACAGTAATCTGAGTCCAATGACTGTGTGGTTCGAACCTTTTGTAAAACAATGTATGAATGTCGCAAAGTACTTAAACTATTAAACTGCTTAATTTCTCTTGTGAGAGTTACCTTATATTAAAAATAATGAAGGTTAACGATCTTATTTAAAACATATATCTTAAAAAGGTATGTGAAATTAGTACAAATTATTGCCATATATAAAGAAATCATGTACATACTCTCTATTACTCTATCATGTATTACTCTCTATGACCATTATGTTATGTGGTTTATAATAAGTCTGTAAACAACACCTGCTGAGTACTGGTGCTTAGGGGTAGGTGAACTGGTGATTTCATACTTTCGGTTCCTTTATTAGATCTTCAAAACTGTCTCAATTTGAAAATTTTGTTTAATTTTAAAGTGATTTATTAATAGTTTTAAAATATCATTCCTACAAAAAAGTTTAGGTAGTACTTTTCCTATTAGAGTAAATATTAAAATGAAAACGGAATGTAAGTTTTATGTATTTATTGTCATTTATGTGAGAAATATTATTAAAAATTGGCTCCAAGGGCACTTAATTTGAAAATAATTTGATTAATTTTATTCAAGTAACAAAGATGATTGTTTGTTTAGATGTCTAATGACCTTAATGACATAAACTTCATAGAAAATGGACTCCTAAAACGATGTAAACTATACAGAAATAATTTGAGATCCATATTACATACAGTAGTTATATGACTATTTTAAATTGCTTGAAATAATTACTATTGTATAAAAAAAAATATTTGAAAGATTATTATTAATGTTTACTGTCAGGACAAATTTTCTTTACAGTGTGCATATATTGAATTACATTTATGTTAATGTTTTTGTTGTTGTTTGCATGTTTTTATTTATTTATTATGTTTGTTCTGGATTAATAATTAATCATTCTAATCGTGCACAAGACAAATCATGAATGCCATATTGTTAAAAATAAATGGTGAATATTTTTGACACTTACTGGGAATTATATTTCGTGTTACGTGTGTGTACTTACTTTTCCAATACTATTTATTTATTTAATTTTAAATTATTATTTTATTGTAATGACGAGTTGAAATTGTTATTTCTATGTACTTGATGTAGTCAAAAGAAATAGTACTTAACGTGTACTGCACAGATGTCGGTAGAGCACTGAAAATTTAGACATTCCTCTATAGATAATAATAAAAGTCATTTATTTTAACAGTTAGTGAGATATATATACATATATAGAATTTAAAAAACATGCAAACCTTGAATGTTTTTTTTAAATAGTACCTATGTAACTTCCCACCTATTTTCACAATAACGAAGAGAATCATTGGACGCGTGTTGAAAACGGAACTCGCTAAACTTACAAGTAAAAAATGTATCGTGACTCCACTCTAAATTCAAATTCGTCCGTTGAAATATAACCTTTTTAGTTCATAAGATAACTAAATGTTTTTTGAAAAATATTTAACAATATCACTGAATGCTTGCCAACCTTTAATGTTAACTAACAAAGCTTCTGTAGTGAGAAGAAACAAAGGTTATTGTGACTTCGGTTTCCAAACCATGGATTTAAAAAAATTATGTTAAGACATGGTGTAACTTTATTTTCTGAATCGGATAAAAGTCGATGCACTGCTCTTATTACAAGTACCTCTGAACAGATCTACAAATAAAAAATCAGAAGTATAAATACTATTGTACAGAATCTCATTGAAATATAAAAATCTGGTTACAATTTGAGGTGAATTTATTACAAAGAATAAAATATTTATTCGCATTTTTTTATTTTTCGAGATATAAAAAAATATTTGAATAGTAATTTAAAAACATTCAAGGCGTCGTATATCAGCGATAAAACAAATTATTGCCTCCTAGCTGTAACAGTTCGCGATGTTCCTTAATTGTGATCAATGAAATAAATCATAATTTATTGGAACTGTGATTTTATTTTATATAGATCCTCTTATCTGCACACTAACATATGTAGTAGCAATGCTTATAAACAAATTATTAAAACATTCAGTAGGTAACTTTCACGATAGAAAATAATAAAACTTTTTAATGAGTTTAGCTCTAAAATGTTATTAGAAACGTTGTAAATACCAGTTTCATAGGAATAAAGGCTAAACTTACAGGAGTGATTATTCCGAGAACACTACAAGTTTCAAAGTATGAATTTATTTAACAAAGTAAGGTAGGTGCTGTATCAACAGCGAGCGAAGTTGTAAGCGACAAACTAATTACAAATAAAACAATGAATATGTAATCACTTTATTAAAAGCAACACAATAACTCCAGTAACATTGAGCAACTTATTTGTAAACACCATAACATTATATACACGATTCTAAGAAATTAGGAACTACAGTGAAATGTTGTAGCAAATAAAATGTACATACATGATTTAATATAATTTGGTTCCATGTCATTAAAATACCATTACGCAGAAATCATCACTTGCGAGGAATACCCTTCCCTTCCGCCATCAGTCTCCGCCTACAAATGCCTACCGCTCTGGCATTCGATATGTCCTACTTAACTTCAGCGGATTATACTTACGATAAACCCGCCGCACATTGCCGCGTTTACAAATGATGGCGGGAAACATTAGACAGATTGACATTTTTTCCTGTACAATTACCAGCGGATCTTATTACACTAGCTTAAAGCTGCCATTTCTATTAAAATTAGTTTTTTTGTAGGTTTTATTTATATATAGGTACAAGCTAACTTTAACGTCATATTACAATCATAATCAGCGTATAGGAAAATACTGTGATTACTCTACTAGGCGTATTTAGCAAATATTTAAGTCTACAATGAGAGCAGTTTTAGAGTGCAAAAAATGCCCTATGGGCATATGACCATTGCAATGGTCACCTAACATGATTTTTTTTTCTAACTGTCCGATGCTGTAGACCCTAATGGCCTTTACAGCGTTACCGAGTTTGGTGGCGAGCCCGAGTGGCTCTGTCTGAAGTTTGGAGCGAGAGCAAAGGGTAGGAGTAAGGTCCAGCGCGGGCTAGACCATCTCCGCAAACGAGTAAGAGAGAGGTTGTGCGACCGATCCGCGGGCGTTCCATTGGCCCAATGTCATCGTGTGGGTCATCTATGACGGGTCTCGGTCTCCTGAAGGGAGTGGTAAGCCTCGGTGGTCGGCGGGAGTACGAGATATTCCACATAACATGATTGAAACAGTTCTGAATATATATACCTGACTATCCATGCTAGAATGTTAAAAATTTCACGGAAATATGTTTATTTTGTTTTATTTAGCAATAGGCTCGCGTTAGGAAAACGAGATGCAGCCTAGGATGTAGCACGCTCGCCTAGAAAATGCCTATTCATTCTCGTCTGGAATAATTCCAGGTTGAACGCATCGTGAAATGTACACGCCGGTTGGGAGATGTAGTTTAAAAAAAATGACATAAATAAACACACTTCATTAAATACATAAAATTTTATCAGTGCATAATTTGAAAAGCAGACTGGCTTCTCAACGGTCGTAATTCTTGATGCAAGATCAATATAATAGAAGTAAGGTCGAATATTTCTTACTTATTTAATCTAAAATTATTTTTAGTCTTATTTTTCGAATAATTAAGCTCAAGAATAATTTAAAAATAATTTACAAAAATGATGGCGTGATGCTACTTTTAATTTACACTGATTAATATACAAGAAATCTGGAAGTTTTAATGCTACATGGGTTTTAATTTAATTTTTTTTTTCTGCATTTTACGACTCCTCGATTTTGTTCCTTTTTTTAAATACCCTACTTACCATTGTTACGGAGAAAATATAACAGCCTATGGAAAGTTTTCATCGTACACTACAAAAATATTTTAAAAATAGATTTTGGTATATTTATATTCATTTTAAGTCATTTGTACTATCTTGCCATCTTTTCCACTAATTAAATTAAATTTTTATATCACACTTTTATTTACCTTATTGTTATTTAAATGTATATAATATGAAATTCGTGTTTAAAATATTCATCCTATCCTACTTCATCCTATTTCCCAATATATAATTGACACAACATCACCGGGATGCTGCCATGAAAAAAAAATCTTATTACTACCCAAATTTTTATATTTTATTTTCGTGTAAAAGCAAAGAATATTGTCGTCTAATTTACGAGAGGAGTATGTGCTTTCTAGAGCAAAGTTATTTCGAAATAAATAGTGCCAGAATGATAACGCGATTTTCTTCCTCGGTTTAAAAGTTTATCAGTTTTAACGCCAAGTGAAAAAATATTTTAAATTACTACACTAACGCTTCTTTATCCTTAATCCTTTTATCGTTTCACTGCTGGATACGAGATTCCTTGCAAAACGAGAAGGGATAAGGCTAAAGTATGTCACACTAGTCAAGTGCGTGTTGGCAGACTCCTTATTTTAGTCTCATTGTCCTATAACAATTCTCATAAATTCTTATTTGTTGGACGGCGTTACATAATCTAGAAATCTAAACAGTAATCCTTCTTTGCAATTTTCTTTTGAAGTAGGTACTTGTGCTATGACAGTTATTTTCTACGTCTTTCTCTGATTCCGAGAATTTGAGGCGACTATTTCTAAAGCTCTACAAAATATATAAAAATCTGCACTCCATTTCACATCGGGTAAAACAGCGATTCTGTTGCAGCATCTGAGGCTTTAAAGACTCAGTAGCATGGATTTTACGTTCGATTTTCTCGGACGTCATGAGATTGGCAACTATGTCGTATTACCTACTACCAATCGAAGATAACTTTCTTGGTTTCTATCTACACATGATTATAAGAGATGCTGGAGAACACCTCCCGGCCCAGCTTGTGCGCTATGAAGTCGAGGATGGTCATCACGAGCTCCCGGCGGCTGGCCGTGCACGCCATGAGGATGTCAAAGGCTCTGGCGTAATCCACCGCGTCCAAGCGCCGTAAGAAATTGAACACGATGAAGAATAGCTCAGTTAACTTCTCTTTCACCAAGTCCCAGATCTCCCTGAGGGATACTACAGCTGAAATCAAATTATATGTACAGGGACAGATCACACAAATAGGGTCATAGGGCACTTTTGACTGCTACTTGCAATAATTTGTCTTTGATTATCACTTCAAGAAACAAGTTTCCAAAAATTTTTGATAATTATCATTCCACCAAAAAGAAGAGGGAATAACTGACAGGGCTGGTATTGGATGTTTGTTCATCCACACCCTAATCTTAAATGCACTGCAAGCAACCTGGATAGCGAACGTCCTGCCTTACATTAATCAAATACATGAATTAAAATAAGACTCACTGGAAACCCCCAATCCGGCAGCTCCTCCAATCCCAGCCCCCAGGGCAGCCCCCATCCTGCCGCCTGCATACCCTCCGACCAGCCCACCAGCCACAGCAAACACCCCTGTTAAGAATGCTGTCTCGGAATCCCACAGTATTCGGATGTCGAAAGCATCGGCTGTAATTTGTAAAAGAATAAATTAAGAGTCGATTTTATTACTTATTGGTTAATACACTTGATGCTCTAACTCAGTCATAACTCATAAGTGATTTGCAATGTTAAGAAACATCAAGTACTGTTGGAACTTCGTTGGGTAACTGCCTGTGATCAATTTTCAAGAGTGTATGTATTCTTTCATTAAAGAAACATTAAGTAATTTTGGCCAATCGTTACTATAAGGTAATAACAGTGAAATCTTGTTGCTAGCTATAAAGGATGTACAAAAATATCCAATAGACAGACTGGTCTATTGGCACCTTTCTCAAGATTGGGTCTCATGGCTGATGCCAAGTAGTAATACACAAATTACAAAGATCTATGTCAATACAGTTAACTCTCAGCCATATATGTGTACAATGTGATCTTCTATCTCCTGCATTTTTTTCAGTGTAAATCTAGATTGCAACTTTCAGTATGTGTAAATTCCAGACATTTTAAATGCCATAGTATTTTAATTAATACTCTCATTTATAACAGTGATATATAAAATCAAGGTGAAGACAAAATGAAAGGTACTGATATTTACATTTTTAATAACATTTCCTGGTTTGGTGATTTTCTACTTTTATTTTATAAAATGCACTTGATACTGAAGACATTATATTGGTCTCTTCAGATAGTCTTAGACTGATGATGATGATGTTTTTCAACTTCATCATCCTCCTACTCCCGTTCACCCCTGGACATAGGCCTGTTCAATGGCACACCACTGAGCTCGATCTTCAGCTCTTTGCATCTAACCACTGCCAGCCACTTTGTGTATATTGTCACTCCACCCAGCTGATGTACTAATATTAGTATAGTATGTATAGTTAGTATTAGATGACCCATCAACTTTTGCAAGAACATACTTCATAGGCTGTTGAAGACAGCCCATTGTCTTTAAAGATTATAAATTCTTTGAACCATAATCAGATGTTAATAATGTTTTTCAGTCTAATTGTGTTGCTGTAGCTTCCAGCTCTTAACTCACTGATGTCACAGTACTATACTAAATAACAATGTGATTTGCCTTTTTACAATAGACTGCCTTGTTTTTTTTTATCAAAAGATAGGCTATCGTTTGGCGACTATCCCCCCAAATGGACAGCACAGATGAGTCCGAAGATGGAACATGCATGCCTAGGAAAAGCCTATTCAAGCTTGTTTTGAAGAGCCCTAAGTTGTACATGCTATGTTGGTCACTTAATTAAGCAATATCAGATTTTAATATGTATCAGATTCAGGAGTTTCTAGCAAATCCTGTGTTACCACCAATTTGAACAATGTAATATACTGAAAGCAGGTTAACAGAATTAACCATCGGGTTTTGACTATCAGCAAATCTAAGAATTTCAAATACACATAGAGAAGAGCTGCAGTCATAGCTTAACATTATTAGGACAACATAGGCAGTTATTACTTCTCTCAAAACGATAACTTCAGAAACAATCAACATTTTGGAACTATTGGTTTTAAAAAAATAATAATAATAATCGACCCATGTATCGTTCTATTGTTGGAATATTGGTCTCCTCTCATATTAAGAGGGTTAAGTTTTTGTTACCTCTTTGGTTTTGTTAAGTCTGGTTTTTACCTCTTCATTAAATATTTATTTCATTAGGCTTACCAAGATTAAGTATAATACGTTCAACCCAAGCCCGGTCGAAGTTAACTTCGTTCCCCTCGTATCGTTCCAATTGCAAAGACATTTTCACAGATTTCTGCTGTGTTACAATCTTAAGAATGTTTTACTACGACTCAAATATTTTGGGCAATAATCCAATATATTATGATGCAGTATCCAACTGCCATGGGAATTAAACAGGTACGAATGTCACATTACAAAACAAACAATTGCCAGCTGGTGGTCTGTAATTATCTACACAGATGATATAGTAAATACTAAATAGGTATTTGACACTTTTTTTGACATTGACGATTTAAACAATAATTTCGGTGATTTCCCGCGTATTTCACTATACGTGCGACCGTGACCATAGAAGTTGTATTAACACTGTGCTTTAATTTTCAATTAACGTTCACAATTTTAATATACGTAGGCCTCTATTGTTATACGGTGTAAGCGTATACCTTTTCAGTTCACGTAAAGCTCGCGGTCACAATATTCATTATGCATTTGAGAACCAAACTTTCAATTTTAACATCTTTTCCTACCGTATTTTCCGTTACCGTACGATGTCAGTACTAGTCCATATAACTGAATCTTTTAAAAACGTAACTTCACGCCTGTTATCCCCGAATGGGTAGGCAGAGGAATGTAGTATGCTCCCACGTTTCCCCAGTTACGTTTAAGTCCCATCGAAGAGGTGGTGACCCAATTGTCATACACCGGGCACAATTTCAGACTCCGAGTCATTACTACAAATTCTACTTAGGAGAAATTCTACTTACTGAAGCTTTTAGCTTCTGTATATTAGGGGAGTTTTAAAAAAAGTTACTTAGGTAATAAATCAACTCCTGCAGAATAACTGTTGGTGTTCATTAGATTAACCGAATAGATAAAATTAGGAGATGACCGATCAAAATATTGTCTTGTGGAAGGCAAATTTAAAGTGCGAGATTTTGTTATAAATGTACACAACTAAGATTAACCACTTCTTCTTCTTAGCGTGTCGATGACAAACACATTTTAAGTCCCTAAATGGTTTTAGCCCAGAATTAACCACTTAAATAATCATTGCCTAACCACTTAACGCATGGTTATTACAAATTATATAAACATAAGCTTGACGGACTTCAAGAAAATGAAACGACTGTTACATGTCAAATTACGATTTATTTAAAATTTAAAATCAAAATAAAGGTCCAGTATCATTACCACAAATAGCACGTGATCGTATTAAAAAAATCACAAAATTCATTTATTAACAATCTAATTTTATTGTCATGTTATTAATAAAAAATATTGTTTATTGTCATATCATCAAGCTATATCAAATCAGTACAAGTAGGCGATTAAATTAACAATAATTCTTAACATACATAAAAGATACCTAAAAGTTTTTACGTTTCTACGCAGGAGTTAGACTTGAAAGTATCTTCTTGCCCAAAACGTCAGAAGTGACTTGCATAATGACCATGGCGAGCTCAGTGCTATCGGTGCTATGTTGAGTAAGGAACTTGGCAGCTTTTCTATAATCATCTAGACCTAGACCAGCTAAATAGTCATACACGATTTCGAACAATTCAGACAGTTTCGTTTTGATATCTTCCCAAATGTCCCTCATTGATACGGCTGAAACAATTTTTAAAATTAGTTGGAGCAAGATACATACATAATACATGTCTAACGTAGTTAGACTGGCTAGTTGAACTGAATACATGACCTTATGATAGATGATAAATGTGTAAAGCCTGAAGCTTACATTTCATTCCAAACTAAAAAAGGGCAATATAACAAAAATTCGAAGAACCTTTTTGAACTTTAACAAAAACAGTATAATACAGCCGTCTACCCACTTATCTTACCCATTTGCCTTTGCGGGTACATTGATTTCCATGAAAATAAGGACGTGATTCTAAAGTCTTAGTGTAATAATATACGAGGAGAACCTAATAATTTGATTTACAATTATGTATTGTAATAAATACGCTTTTAATTTTACTATAGTTGACTTTATTGGGACACGTGGATCAGTCCAACAAATTAAACTAAGTAGGTACTCTGGAGTTAACCTTTTTTATTGGAATTCTTTCTAATCTATTGTACTACGAATAGGTTAATGTAAAGGTTATTTTTATCAAATGATACACATATAACTCACCAACAATACCCAAGCCACATGCGCCTCCCACTGCACCACCAACTGCAGCGCCAAGTTTTCCTCCGTAATGTTTACCGATCATGCTTCCCGCCAAGGTGAGCCCCGTAGTCACGAGAAGAGCGTTTTTCGCCCTCCCATCGCTCATGATCACGCGGAAATCAAACTGATCGCTCAATGTAAGTATAACGTTTTCTAGAGACGTCGGGTCAAAAGGCAAGGGGATTGAGTCCGCTCGTTGCAAACAAAAATCATAATCACATTCGATGTCCGACTCGTAAGTTTCCGAATCAAAGCTCATTTTGTCTTTTCTGGAGGATTTTAAACACGAAAAGTAGTTTAGATATTTTCAGTCGTCGTCGAAACTTGCAAACGTTTATTACTGAACTACCCACTATAAAATGTATCCAGCGACTTTACGTTCCGTCGCTAGTCTCAGTTTAATTTACATTAATATAATTATTAACAAACTATATATTTCCCAAATTTAACGGGAAATTTTATATTTATATATCACAGGATTTTACTTTATTAATTATAGCCTAATTTATGCAAGTACTTGATATGATATATAACCTTTATTGCAATAAGGTGATAGAAACATTTAATGTAGTGAGTAAATTTTATCTCCATAATATTTTTTAAAGCGTGTGAAAGACAGCGCGAACAAGTCATAGACTTTGTCAAAGGTTTTAAACTTTGTCACTCGAACAGGAGAATGGTGTTAGATAGTAGAATTATCTCTAGGGGTCGAATAGGTATAATAACTAGTACGTGGAACACTTAACGAATTATTATTCAAAAATAATAATAAAAATAGAAACAGGAACAATGTAGATACTAAAATTTATAAATGATTTTTTTTTTTTAATTTATATATTTGTCGGTGATTTTTAAATATATCTATATGGCTTGCAACTAAGAATTCAAAAAACCTAGCACAGAGATGAATATTACACTGGCATTGACATAAGTGACAACTAAGTTTTGTTGTACCTAGTTCTTTTGATGTGCGAAACTAGGCGACAGAAAACTTAATAGAATTCGTGATTGAAAGAGTAATTAAACAATAATATAATGTGTCAGAGAACTATATTTTCTAGATCTTGTATTCGTATCGCCGAAGAAGTGCAGCTTCAAGCCGAAGAAGAGTGGATAGTTGATGCGTTGAAAAAAATAAAACAACAGAGGAATTGTTTGCAGGTTCCACAATAATTTCAAACTATTATTTATATTTTCAAGTCAATTTTAACTTTTCTAATGATAGGGTCGATGACACTAGATCTGTAATAAATATACGTTTAATAATATTTTTTTGATCAGATGGGGATATTGCATTTCAGATCGAAAGGTTACATTTGGAAAGTTTGAAAATTCAGTTATTGGAGCCAGAGCGAAGTAAAACCGAGAATGAGAAAGATGAATACAATGAACATGTGTCTGCTGTGAATTTGATGAACCCGGCCTTAGGAAGCATGAGGCATCAGAACTTGGACACAATGGATGACGATGCATTGTGCAATGAACAAGAGTTGAATCTGATGGATTTCAAGCCTATGTTTGGTAGACTCTTAAATATTTTTTTATATTAAGTGTATATAGTCTAAGTATAATTTAACACTAATTGAAGATGTTGGCCAGAATGTGGTACATATATTGGGAGGGCGAAAGTCATGATAAAGTGTGCTTAACGAAAATTATTTTTGAGGTGTAAAATTTTTCACTTTTAATGGAAAAAATTATATTAGATAAATTACCATTGATTATTTCACACTTTAAGAGGAGACATGTGTTTGACAGTAGAATGGTAAAACAGTTGACGATGAATTTATAATGGTTGATAATTTATTAGGCAGTATCTGGGTTGGTGTTCATGTGTTGCCATGTGTCTTCGAAAGTATCTATTTATCAGCTGATTATTAAAATAAAAATTATGTTGTTATTTTACCAAGCTTATTTATTTATATTGTTAATAAATTGAGTATAAGCCTTATAACATGTTCGTCTTCAAATTGTTAGTATGGTTAATGAACCAGTAATGATCTGAGATCCAGTTACAATTTAAATTTTTATAGCTAACCTGTTGACAAATGAGCTGTTATGTTTGAACTTATAGAAATGTTTTTAAGTATCACATATGTATGTCTCTTATTACTTTTAATAACTATTTATATTGAGTGAATATAATGATATTAGACAAAGTTTTATTTCGTCAAAAATGGATATTGTTTTAGATTTAGTAAATAGTTTTGTATCTAAAGCAGTGATAGCCTAGTGGTTCAGAATTCAGCCTCTCACTCTGGGAGTGCCCGGTTCAAATCCATGGCTCGCACTTCTTTACAAAAAATGTGTTTTAAGTTTAAATATCACTAGCGAATGGTACAGGAAAACATCGTGAGGAAACCTGCACATTTGAGAATAAAAGAAAATTCTAAAATGTCTGAAGTTTCTCAACCTACACTTGGCCAGTGTGGCAGACAATGGCCTTAACAATCTCAATATTAAAGGAGCCCCATATTCCAATAGTGGAATGACAAATATGTCAAATATTTTTTTTTTCTTTTAAATTTATAGTATTGTAGATTCACCATAAAAACTCAATATATTTTTCTTCACAATTCATGTTCTATGTTTGCAAATTATTTTCAGATATGCCACAGAGACAGGAAGAACCATATGAATTTGATATGGAGGAAGAAGATGAAGATGATGATGAGGAGGAGGATGGAGACAATGTGATGATAGATATCAACATGCTCATGAATGGTACCATGCGGTAACACATGTAGGTCTGTTGTTATATACCCACTGGTCTTGGTACAACCTACTGAAATAAAACGTAACATTACGCCTGTAATTCCCAAAGGGGTAGGCAGAGGGGTGTACTTCACCCCCAAGTTTTACCAGTCACGTTTGAAGTCCCATTGAATAGGTGGTGAGCCTATTGCCATACACCGGGCACAGATCCAGACTTCGAGTCACTACTAGAAATTCTAAATTAGAAATATCCAATAATAACCGACCCGGTATTTGAACCCAGGACCTCTTGATCGGCAGTCGCGCTTGCAACCGCTCGACCAACGAGGCAGTGAATGAAATATCCAGTCCTACTGAAATGTCCAAAGTAATACCAGTAGTCATTGACTCTCCAATCCAAGAGCCTACATACTGAATCATCAGACTATTATTTACACATTATTTGAATATGACAGAGAACACTTCAGATACTCATGTTTGAAACTTGCAATAGGTTTACCCCCTATTTCATCAGATGTATAATACAATTGGTGAAATGCACTAGGCATTACACACCTGTCTACCCCTTCAGAGAAATATGAGTGTGATGTTGTGTACCTATGAGACTGCAGTGGTTTTGTTTAATGTAAATATTTATTAAGTAAATAATTAAAGCATTGAATTTGTCAATTAAACATATTTGTTTTTTTTTTGTATGAGTAAACCATACATTTGAGGTAAAAAATTAACAATTCATGTCACACATATCATTTAACATTATAACTGTCATTTTCTATAACTATTTGTATTAGACTGTTTATGGTACGCGACTAGCAGGTTAATTACCAAGTTAAATATTTGGAGTCAAGTAATCATTGTAATCATAGACATCTATTCAAACAGATAATTAATAGATCATGAAAGTGTATTGACACTTTCATGATCAATCAAATCAAATCGATCGATCGATCAAATTGTTGTCATTTGTAAATTTCAATTACTTCATTTCCAAGTGTTAATCATCATCATCATCAGCTTATCTCAGTCCACTGCTGGACATAGGGCTCCCCCAATGAGTGCCATCACGCCCTGTCCTCGGCTTGACAAATCTAGCAACTGCCTGCAGCTTTTCGCAGATCGTCATCCCATCGGGTCGGAAGGCTTTGAAAACTAAAGTTTTCAACCAGTGCGTTCTACCGGTGTTGACGTACGGAACTGAAACATGGACACTCACGGTACGCTTACTCCACCGGTTCCAAGTGTTCCTACTATAAAATTGTTTTTATACTAGTCATTCACTATAAAAGCCTTAAAAGAAGATTCTAGGTGTTGTAGTAAGCACGACAGAAATAAAACAACACAATGTTATATTAACAAAGAATTTAATAAAGTTTCTTATTTAGATTTACAAATTAATAGTCAATTTAAGTATGCTATGTACAAATGTATCATACACGATAGAGAAAACTAATTATCACTTGCGATTCAAAACGTACGACGGCGCTGATGGCACAAGTAATTGGTACTTTGCCTCTGGATACAAAATCGATACCCGTCCGGGCTCGGAGCCACTACTCACATTTATAATCCCACCTGGGACTTCATGACAAAATCCAAATTAAAATTCAGGTAAGCACTTTGTAACTCAGTTGAACAAGCACACAATCACACTGACAGCAAAAAACAAATTAATTCAAATGTATTAAAAATAGTGAGCCTATTTATATTCCATATTTCCCTCGCATCTTTTACTTTGGAAAATATTCGTACAAGACAAACTTTTGTTGTGCATAGACAGAGCCGAAATATTACTATTCATTTCTTCGGTCTATGTATAGACTCACTATTCTAAACAATTGAATCACTTTATTCTACATTAGACAACACTTTAAAATAATATGTACGTTTCCCAATCCTATCAACAACTTAATTATTAAATGTAAGTAGCGTTTCAATAACATACACCGTTCAATTTTCTACTATCAATATCGATATTATAATAATTTAAAACATATAATGCCACATACATACAGACTAAATTTTAAAAACGTTTTTTTATAATATATATTTTTTCTACTGGCAATACATACGACAGAGACAAATTATTTCATCTCAATTCATTACTTTAAGTAAATTGTACACAAACCGGGTAACGTTGTTAGGATCGAATTAAAGTCTGCAGAGAAACACAATTTGTCGTCCTTAATGTCACGCCTGTAAATATCGAAGAGGTGGGCAGATGAGTTTAGTACATTTTTATGATTCATGATTTACATTTAAGTCCAACTGTTGAATACAAATAAAATATATTTTTTATTTATACATCCAATATAGATACCGTAGATACAGCGAGGATGATGTACAAATAAAACGCGTAACATATAAAAATAAACGTTACACAGTTCATGGACGCTCCAAACTTGTTCAAGACAATGTATCATAGACAAATATAACCATCTTTTTTTTCAGTCTTACTCCGACAAAACCCGCATATTCACAATCATAAACTTAAAAAACTAGAAAAAACACAATAAAAATAAATTAATAAATTAAATTTTATTCGCATTTAATTGAAAGCGTTCCTTATTACAGCCACACCGAAGGCTAGTACGCTTCTAAACGTGTCACTGTACGAAATATAATACAACAATCGACCATTACAAAGGTAGGTACATCAAATTTTTTTACTGCTATTTCAATAGCTTAGGTAATCGTGGAAAGAGATTATAGTCAAGTAGTATGATATATTATACATACAAACATCGTAGTTGCCGCGTGCGACCACAAATAATTACAGCTAAAATACTTAAATCCAATACGCATATAAGATAGTTTTTATATTTTTTTATCCACACGGCACCAATAATTAAAATTCGTCGTATTTATTTATAATATATATATATATATATATGTATACACGATATACGCAAACATTTAAAATATTCAAGTATTTGAGACACATCAAAAATCGCTGCCGTATTATATATGTTACAGTACAATATATAAGATACGGTAGGTACAATGTTTGTGACGCTCGATAAATCTTTACCTAAGTGACGTCACAAAGCTTATAAAATAAAGTCAGTTACATCGAAGGGGATGCTGTGTGCCATCGTGTACTCACATTTAAATGTGGAAGACATCTCACTTACTGTTTTGTATCATGGGGACTATTGGAGGGTTGATATTGTAAAGTATTGTTTATTTGGCTTCCCGGATTGCATTGAACACTATAATATAGAAATTATGCTAACGATGATACAACGTGGAATTAGCCAAGGACTACTCGTATGAAAGGTCGATCGGTCCTATTTGCTGTAGGCGTTCAAATCGGCCAGTGTATAGCATGTGGTTACTTAGTGTAGATTGATTCCCAAACCTTTAAAAAGATGACGTAACTTGCTGTGTGAATCAACGTTTGGATTTTATTTAGTTATATAATCCTGCGATGGCTTTTACAATTACAATGGGTTTTGAAAAAGTATTTCCACTACGACTAGGTTAAGTATCGTTTCTGTCGCAAACTAAAATGTTACTGATACTCCAAGGAACAACGAAACAGACTGGAGTCATTGGCGAGGAACACCACAGTGAGGATGACAGTCACAGTCCCAGTGTACAACATGTACCCCATGATCTTTTTTATTGTTCTCTTATTGTAATCTGACTGCATTTTGGCTTTCGAGTGGCAGGATTTGGAAGATTCGGAAAGAGACTTGCTACGACGACTCGTCTTCGTATGACGGTCACATTTCTCCTTGGCATAATGATGACGGCAAGTTACATTCCTGTTGTGATGATGGGACCTTGATTCCTTGTTCCGGTACTGATTTGCGGAATGGTCGCAGTGATGGTGGCATCTATAATCCACAGCATAATGATGATACCTATAGTCTTTGTGATGTTGGCACCTGTAGTCACTGGCGTGGAGAGGGCATCTAGAGGCACCCGCGGAACAATATGATACGGAATCCATGGACAGAAGAATACACTTGGCGTCTTCAGTGTAATGATGATGGCATTTTAGGTCCTTGCACTGGTACTGGCTCATTACAGTCTTGGTGTGATGATGGCACCTGGAACTTTCGACGTGGCAACAATGTTTAGAATGTTTTGGGTGGCACCAGCACCTCGAGTCCGAGGCATGCTGGTGGCAACAGTCCCTGGTGTGTTGTATAGTTGCTAGGTGGCTAATGGGCGGTTCCTCGGCCCTGGGGGCGGGCCGCGGCAGCGTGGCCCACGGCGGCAGCTAGTCGCATCACGAGCGCGTGGTGGACGTGTAGAACAGGATGTAGGCAGCGCTGGACTTCACTTCGCTGGCGGATATTTCGGTCACCACGTGGTCGTCGTATTTGTACCATCTGGAAATTTACAACCATATTAATAAATTCTCTGTCATCCTATCTTGACCAAATAGGCCATACAATGGCTGATGGGGAAATCACAAGTCTTCGAAATCGACGTACTTATCTGGAGAAAGTTATGGATGGCGAAGAATGACAAGTCTATGATTATTATTAGTATTATATGTCACAATACATCCGTAATGGAGTAGACAGAGAGCATATAGAGCCCAATATCCCTATTCTATTTATATATTCATCATTCTCTTTGTACACAAGCACTTATTCCAAGACTTCTGACTCTGACAACCAGAATCTGACTTGTTTTAGACAGGTGAGTCTAGGTCTTTTAGCAAGTGCATCCGTCAATATTAGTATAACATAGTGTGATACTAACTTTCCATAAACGCTGCTCTTGCAGTAGGCGGTGTAATGTCCTCCCTCCATCGATCCATAGTGGTTGGATACAGCGTACAAGTTGTATATAGGGTTCCCGGGGCAGTGCAAGGAGAATTGCCTCATGTCCAGGTCCTCCAGCGGGAAGTCGATGTAGGTCTGCTTCTTCCTGTACGCGTTGCACATGTACTCCTTGGGGTCCACATAGAACCTCTTGAAGTGAATGACCAGAACCGGTGGCAGGCGGGAGATATCCAACTTCTTGACCGCGTCCCGCTTCTCCTTGCAATTGGGACAGTTCCAGCCGGGAACTGTCTCACCGTTCAGGTACAATTTTAAGCAGTCCTGGAATATGATATACCCATTGCTATTGACATTGATTATGAGTGAATACCTCTTTTTGTTATAAGTTTTAGATAATAATTTTGATCTATATTTTTAATACTTAATTATAATTAGTGTTTATGTTTCAAAATATAATATCTATTCAGAATTAAGATTACAGTAACAACATATGTTAATAATATAACTGAATTGTAGACAAAAAAAAATTAATGGTCGAAGACTGGTGCCTCCGTCTAGGCGACAGTGCTGCCATCTGTTCAAAAACGACAGTATTGCTGCCCCTAATTAAGGACGCTTTAGACGTAAATTTTCATGTTTATACAGTGTAACAAAGTGTTACATGACGCTGTGGTCGTTGAAATCCACATTGTGATACAGTTAACAAATATGAAACATAAACTCCATTTCTTTACTGATATGTTTTGACTAGGCAATAGGAAGCCGTCGGGTCAGGGGGAGCGTGTCGGTACGTACGGCGAGCGTGCAGCGCGCGGCGTGCGGCGGCAGCTCCAGCGACAGGTTGGAGAAGGAGTCGTAGGTGGGCGAGCTGGCGGCGCACGTGGCGCAGCGCACGGTGGAGCGGATCTGCCCGTAGAACAGCCGCAGCACGAGACTCTCCTTGCAGCGCGTGTACTCGGCCCACGCGCGCTCGCCCGCGCCCAGCGCCTCCTGCCATACATGCACAAACATAAATGTATACTCTACTAAACATTTAATGCTTACAAAACTGAACCTATCTGTTCTTGATCACCTAAATTATTTATTAAAATGACTCACTCACCACTTTACAATAAAACAATTCAACAGATGGATAATTTAAAACTACAACTGTATGTAACTTGGTACAAAAGGTAATTTACTATAAACAATTATGCTCTCACCCCGAACTAACATGTATTTTACAGCATTTGAGTAGCATTAATATTTTTTAGCCATATACTATTATTTCATACATTAAAAAAGATCTGAACAACTGACACAATATTTGTGACAATTTGTAATATATGTACATGTCCACCATAATATATGTAATATTAAAATACTGAAACATACTGAAACATACCTTAATCAATAATAATTATATATTGAAATTATGATTATTCTATGATGATTATAATTTTCTAAATTTCAAACTTTTGTAGCCGTTTTCTGAAACATAGTTATTATCATATTAGTCTTCTCGCAAATGGGCGATGTGTGTGTGTGCGCACCTTGTGCGGAGGCTTGATGGAGAACTGCAGGTCGAGGTGCAGCCAGTCCATGAGGATGGTGAGGAACTCGTGTGAGTCCTGCTGCTCGTTGCCGCGGAAGGCGCGCTGGTGCTTGCCCACCTCATTCTGCAACAACTTCCCACCATGTACTCTCTCTTTATGGGAAAACATTACAACCGTTTTGTACAATTACCGGGTGGTCAGTGATTATTGAATGAAATCACTATCGAAGGTATTAGGGTTCAAATCCTCACCTATACTTTAGAATGTACCTATTTGCGTTTGGATGACACCCACCAGAACTGTGAAGCTATCGTTAGAAAA
The DNA here is from genome assembly GCA_018244795.1 of Parelbella ahira ahira. NCBI lineage: Eukaryota > Metazoa > Arthropoda > Insecta > Lepidoptera > Hesperiidae > Parelbella > Parelbella ahira. The sequence continues at coordinate 9,301 of DWME01000360.1, read as the reverse complement.
TCAGGTGTCTACTGACGCAGGAATGATTGAAAGTCACCCTCCCCATTCTCATACAAATCACCTAATACATATATTAAGGTCAAAAAGAGGTGTATTGGTGTGATGAATAAAGGGTGCAACGATGATAAAAAGCTCTCCTAGATTAGAGGGAGCTAGATTAAGTAGAGATTTTTAACGTGTATATGATGTATTTGAGGATGGTATTGTTATGATGAACGAATGATGGAATGATGAGAAGGAGGTAGGGTTACCCTCAGGTCCTTGGTGGCGATGAAGCGGTACTGGCCGGACCAAAGCGCCCGCACCACGGCCGCCAGCTCCTCCGCGATCGCACCGCGCGTGCTGTGGCTCCTGCCCACCACAACAACAATAACAACTTAATCACAGTAACATAATTATGACAGACCCATTTAATTATTACAAAATAATAAACATATCTTAAGATATAATCAATAGTTCAACGATAAAAGGTTCAATGATTATGACAAATATCTTGTGATATCGCAAACGGCTATCTGATCCAAGAGTAGGTCTCAAGAGATCTCGTGTTATGGTAACCGAACGCCTTAAAAATTACTTATAATTTTGTCAATTTATAATTATATAGATATAATCTTGATTTGAAGAACAAATAAATATCTGTATCATTATGAAAATATTAGAATCGAACCCTCGGCACAGCACCCAAGTCCACTAACCACTCGAGAGATGGATCGGTCGTTGGCAGTAGTCTAAGACGATGAGCACTGACCTATTGACGTGCTCCAGGTATTGTCCGTTGCAGAAGTATGTGACGAGGATGGCGGTGTTGTTGAGGCACTGGATGATCGAGTTCATGTAGCACGTGTTGCCCAAGTTCTTAAGGCCGGTGAGCCCGCGCCCCTGGAACACCGAGGCCAGCTGCATGAGACACGCACGGCGTTAGGTGTACGATACCGGTCGGTTAGTTCGAGGTTAACATAGAACCGTGTGACACAGAGTAAGAAATCATACATGATTGCTTGGCAGTATGCAAACTATCTTACATACTACAAGGCTAGTTAGTTTCATGATTATGTGGTATAAAAGGTGATTGGAGTACTGTTACTGCTAGGAATTATGCTAGGAATAAGTTATTGTTAAGCAAACAAAAATGTCCACATTGTTAATCATAATAAACATTTAATTAGGGATGAATTGATGTGTTGGAGTTATTATTTATATATTTTGTTTAATTTTATTATTATTATTATTATTTGATGAGGCATTGAATGGACCTGGGGGAGAGGACGCGATGGGTGGCGAAATTTTGAAAAAAATAATAATTAACAGACATGTTAAGATGTGAGATAGATTTTCGGATAGCTTTTGGTTACAATGTGAGACAATAATTATATGAGTTGGATAATGTTAATTTTAATGCAGTAGGTAGGTATAATGCACAAATTGTACATAAACAGTTCGTTCAATTTATACCCACATAATATATAAGTATACAAAAGATATGTCAGAAAATTTCACGCTATTAATATATTAGATTCAATCTACATTCTTTTCTATGTGATTAATAAAAACTTGATATTTGTTTTGCCAATACGACTCATTGCCGACAGATGTTCGTTCAGTCTACAAGCACCTTAATAACTACAGAAAAGGGTTTGATCCTCAATATACACTCGGTCGAAAATTGTGTTAAATATTACAAAGATTTACAGGTATCTCTCTCTTTTATCTTTCCATTTCTAACACACGTATGCATGTATGTACATGGTTCGCCTGTAAACCCCGAAGGGGTGGCAGAGGAGTGCAGTTTGTTAATTAATGGTATAATATATACCATATATTAGATATATGTGTGTTTTAGCATGTGTAATACTGGTTGAAATTATTAGTATTTCTATAAAGTAACCGAAATGTTCATAAATATTGAAAGTAAGTTTATGTTCATGTTTATAATACAGATCGACGATATACTAAACTTGAAACGTCAAAGAGCAGTTTAAAAAGAAATAAGAAAAAACCAATACTCACTCGTCGAAAGAGCCAGACGATCTGGCTGTGGGAGTACTTGAGCCTGACCTTGACCTTCAGCACCATGTTAGCTGCGGCCACCTGATCGCATCTCGTCATCAACTATATTCTATAACGCTACTTATATCTTTTCGTCGTTCGTCAATTAGTCACCATTCACTTTTGTTCTATTTTCAAAAAAAATTCGAAGGGGTATTTCCAAATTTAAAAATGTGCTATTATTTTTTTAATACTTATAGCTTTTTAAGCACGTTATATGTCACAATTTCAACGAACTCTCTGTTTTCTATTTCCAAAACAGTTTGAGTGTATTCGTGTAATTTTTGGATGAACCACAACAATTTTAATAGAGTTCCCACTTTATTTCTTATAGCACCTTCTACAATTATATTAACATTGTCGCACAAGAAGACTCAAAGATACCAACGTGTCATTGATTGAGTTTAAGTTTACACAATTCCATGAATCACCTCCCCGCTGTCTCAAGGAGAAAACATCGTAAAAAGCTGGGATAGGTGTTTTATGTTGGTAACCTTATATCCTCGCCCTGCCAGCGTTAATATAGGCAATAAACCACGTTTACGGTTCACGTAAATATTAGACAATAACGTTCATACCTTCATCGAAATTTACGTGATACCTTTGCCATTATGAAATTTATTATCACTGGCGTGAACATATTACATTTATATTTTTTGAATTTTTTTTCGTTTAAAAGTAGAACATGTTCGATTTGGTGTACTTCGACAACGGAAACACAAGAATCAACAACACTATCAAATACAACACGAACAGAGTCGAAATCACCGTCGGCAACATTTGTTTGTGCGACTGTACTGCAATGTAGCGTTTTCTTATTTATTGCAATATCGTATTTTTCTCTGGGGAGTATCACTTTTAAATCACATTGGAGCCTGTTCAGTGGCGTGGAGCCTTGGGAGTGTTTGTGATGGAACTAACGCACGTGGAACGGCTGACGGGGGTCGCTAAACATCCCCACCCTCTACCTAGTTAGTGGGGGTGTAGGGTGGCTGTAGAGTGAGTATGGTATTGTGAAATTTTTATAACCAATTAAAATGTTTCATTATGAATAAATATGAAGTTTTTTATTACATAAAACTCGGAGAACATTTGATACATAACGTCTTGTTAAACCTAACTTTAATTTACTTGTGATATTACTTGGAGGCATCGACGGCTACTACTAAGGAAAAAAAATCTCATGACAAAGATAACATTCTGTTATTAAGGTGGTATCATTTCAGTGATTAGAGAAATTAACTGCTAAGTCGGAGTTGATGGGTTCGTTTATCACCGAGAACGAATATTCGTGTGAAGGACCGAAGTGTTTCACCTGTCTATAGGTGTAAAATTATCAACGTATGTAGTTGTTTATCAGGAGATTCATTACGGCCATGCTGTTATTTTGTATCAAAATTAGTTTGATCGATTATAAAAAAGAAACAGCAATATATTGTATTTGTGCATATATTACGTTTTAACACAAATATTTTTTTAGTTAGACGTCTACGAGGGTAGTATGAAAATTCAACATTGTTAGCAACCGTTACCGTAAAAAATCCCAGGAGCCAGCAAAATATATGCGGACATAATATGTACCTACATCCTCTAAACGGTAATTAAAATAAAAGAAAAACACTTGTCCCACTAATGTCGTCAAAACGCGTGGCTACCGCGCAGGTGTGCTCGCGCCGCCGCCAGCGGCCAGTCGAGCGTTATGATTGATTGCATGAATCGCTCTATGTACGAGTAAGTACATAGCGATCTTGTTTACATGTTATTCGCAATGTAATGCTTAACAGAACGCAGTGTATGTAAACGTAAAGGCGTATGCAACCCCTCCCCGTCCTCTTCCCCTCCCACCTCTGTCTGAGTGCGTCGAAACTAAGACAGGTCATCTACGGCGTTACTTTAAGTAGCGATACCAGCGCGTTATCTAGAACGCGTCGCATCGATACCTTTGGGCTCTCGTCGCATTTGCTTCGCGACTAATGCGCGTTCGTATTGTGGACGATATCGGATAAAGGAATGGTGACGCCGCGGCGCGAGTGGCCATACGACCTGCTACAGTAGTGCGTTTGTCGCGCGATTATATCACTGCAAAAGTACATAGCCAACTGGCGTCATACATATTCATGTTAATTGATTTCATTACCTACATTACGTAACTATAATGCGATTATACATATAATTTTATATCCTATTGAATGTAGCTACATATGTATAAACGCACGTAGTTTAATGCTCTGGTGTAATATATATAATTTTGTTAATATTGTAAACGTTACCTATATAGATGGTAATAATTACATTTTTGGCAAATATAGCAATATTGACTTTCAAATTGTTCCCTTTTTGTAATTATACTAATAATGGTGGTGATACCGTTGTAAATAAAATTTGTATTTATCTATAATTGTCCTACGCAATGAAACTCAATACATATAAATAAATAAATTTGTAGAACCCCATATACGCTTACATTACCTATTATACAGATATACATAAGGTCACGCCTATTTCCGGTAAGGGTAAGTAGAGAAAAAGCATTTCCGACGGCCACAGTCGGCGCTGACTCATTTCCTTCGCCTGTCATGTTTTCATAAGTCTTCATACACACGCCGGTCTATGAAATGATATTCCAAAATAAAAATATACAATTTGGTAATACAAAAAAACATAAAAAGTCAACCAATAAACCCAGTTCAATGTTACTTATAATCGACAATAAAGATTACAAGGTGTGTCGAGAGTTTTCTTTACCGACTCTCTGTCACCGAGAGGCAATCTCTCGTGAAGATTTCCTCTACGTCTTTTATTTTTCATCATGCCTACCCTACCCTATTTACGTGAAAATTTCCTATGCGTGCACGTCTTACGTGGTGGGCGGACGGGGTGGTATTTTATACAAGACAAGTTCATGACCATCATTATTATTACTAAACATGCGCACAACGACATGTCAGTCAGCAGAGTGACAGGCTGATACCATCAAGTGTATAAGCGCTTGTTAGATGGTAGTGGGCGACAGTAATGACTTCTGGTGCGTTTAACGAGACGCGGCCGTATCTGGGCGGGGGAGGCTAACGTAAACAATAGTTTATTTTAAATATATTTTATGTACAAATATCCCATTGTTTTGTTTTTATGTTAAGGTAATTTAGTGCATACAACTCTACCATCACCTGGGTTGACTAGTAGAGAATGTCAATTGGCATTAAGTCCGTCCTTTGTTAACAACAATAAAGCATAAATAAATAACTAAATATACTGTTAGCGCGTTAGGAATCAATGTTTAAAATGATTCTTTTTTAAATTTTAAAATTTTAAAATTTTTTTATATTTTCGCGTTGCTGCCCAGTATCACCTGGGTCGGAAAGACTCTGGTGGTCCTCCATAAGCCTGGATCTATTGTACTTTATAACTTCTCACTGTTGTTGCTGCACGAGCGAGACCAGCTCTACATACCTTACCTTATATTGCATTATAATGAAAAGCTCTATTGTGTCATAAAATTAATAAGGAAATGGAACTGCACAATGACATATTTCAAATGCAAAACCACGAAAACAAAATATCTATCTACAATCACTCACTTATGAGAAGTTAGAGTCACTGCCTCCATTTTCTCAACCATAGATACGCACATGTAATCATTCTAGCATGTTGATTAAAAAGGACATTTAGCTATATGACAATAGTTTACCACGCTGGCCAAGTGCGGGTAGGCAGATTGCACACGCCTTAGGGAACATTATAAGGGGGCGTTCATTATTGATGTGAGGCGTTCAAGGAGTGGGGGAGGGGGTCAAGTCGAATCTCATCTAATTTTACTTTGGGGAGATGGGGCTGTCGCCAAATATAACGTCTCTTTTTGCTAGAAGGGAGGGGATGTGGTTGAGGATAATGTCACGAAATCTCACCAAGGAAGAAGGGGGAGAAGGGGGTCAAACAAACTACAATCAGCTCACGTAATTAATGTACGCCACCTAACAGAGTGCAGGTTTTTACGCTGTTACCCTTTGCGGTAATATTTATTAAGTTAGCATAACAATAAAGCACATACGCAACGACCTTGAACCATGGCCGGCCAGCACCAGCTCACCCCTGACCTTTCCAACCCTATAAATACGGCCGCGTCCGGTGAAGCGGACTCTAAGCGTGTAATTACCCACAGGAAGCCGACAGTAAAATGTAAAATGATGGCGTGCGATAGGTCATACTGGCCGTGCAGTAAACGCGGTTACGCCGCAAGAACACGGATACTTGGAAGTATTGGTTGAGGAGATGGGGGAGTCACATTACCAAAAAAATAAAAACGCCCCTAAACTACCATAAGCCTTTGGTACACTGGTTTATGACGCAAAAATAGCGCATAATTTAGCGAACCTACTTACGTTTCCGATCGATTTATGTATTTTTATTTTATATTCTGTTAATGGGTGAAAACAACATTTTATACAGGATTTAATGAATATTTTTCGCACTGAAAGCTGTGAGATTTAGCTTAGGTTAAAGTTTATATACAGAAGAAGTGTAGAAAGTTAAAATTTCTTTTCTTAAAAGTTATATGGTTCAAATATTTCAGTTAAAACATTCATTGTTAACGTTTATATTGTCGATATCAGGGAAACAGACAGGCGGGCCGCCTGATGGTAAGGTGTAATAGTCGCCCATGTGAAACACCAGAAGAGTGACCAATGCGTTAAACTTAGAAGGAAACCTCTCTCTGCGCCTTATTAGAATGGCCCCATGTTTTAGTGTATTTCGCGCGCTTGGGCAGATCTGTTCTGAGTTACCGTTTGAGCGAGCTAAGTCTGCACCCTATTGCTTCTTGTATTCTACTTACTCTGAGCTCGCTTTTACTAGAGTTAGTAGTCATCGAAGCGGAAAGACAGCAGTTGCAGGAGTATATTACGCGTTCCGGTCAAGGTTCTGAAGCCGCAGCGTGTTAAGCCCCTACGCGTGTACGTTCAGATCGAGTGAGATCAACGTAAACCTCGTCAATAAAATGTCTGGTGAATTACATAATATACATATTTCTACTTCTAGAGTGTTCTGCCCTCTCCTACCTAAGCCTGCGGGGATTACAGGTTTGAAGCTATCTTTTCTATATACTCATATACACGTTTATTAACTTCTTAGAGCTAGACTAGGGCAGACCCGACTCCAGCAGTAGAACGATAGAAAGCCTGACGACGACGACGACGATGTTTATTATTATCGTTGCCGCTTGATGGATCTTTCCTTATTTATCTCTCTCTCTCTCTCCCGCACATACAGTGTGCGCGAATAAAAATCACAATTTGGATCTGTTAAACACTTATACTGATGTCCGTTAAGTTCATAATTCAAAACCTTCTTTCATTATTATTATTATTAATTCAAAACATCAAGTTTATTATGTTTACAGTTCCAAGCCGCGAAAACAATGACCCAAGCAGTATTGCTTTCCAGCAGACATAGGTAGGTGGCGATATGTAAGTATTTGTGGCAAGATGGTTCTTCTTCCGTAAAATATCATTTAATCCCAATTGAGCGCAAATTTTCGCCCAAACAAAATCCATCATTCATTTTCACGATGCCTTTTTTAAGAACGGCTGATGTTGTATACACGTCTGAGAGGAAAACGAGCTGACTGGCCACTTGATGATCACTTGGGGTGGGTGCTTATCCCCCCACCCCACACTTGTCAGAAGGGGTTCGGCATTGAAACTGAATTGCAAGCTGCCAAAAGCAATTTTTTCATCGTGTATACATTAATGGTATGTTAAAAACAATGTAGGTACGTATACATTTTATTACATTAAAGAATATTCTCATTCATTGAGTGGCAAAGTACATAAGTATTCCTTTAAATAAATAAAAACTTTAATAATATATAATAGAAAGCTATGATACGAAAAAACTCAAATTAGAAATAAATTGAGCTCCAGTTAGATCTGTTTTCCTTTGTTAACGGCGCCATTATCTAAGTATTTATTTTGTAGGCATTTTATAATGAACTTGGCCTATTTCACATCTGAATTTTGATGGGTTCCATTTTCTTATTGTCATTAATATTGACGTTAGAAGTCAATTGGCCCGAAATGGTTGTTGTAATACAAACCCATAGCTGGTGCCTTGCCCTTTTGTTTTGCGAACTTGGCTGACACTCTGCCGGGTGTATAGATCCCTAATACACACTTAATTCGTGATGTTTGTGATATATTCTATTCTCGGTCTGGTTGGCTCAACACCGTTACAAAAGAGTTTTAATTAAAACACACATGTTCGTACGCGCTAGGGTAATCTCATTAGACCAATTTAGCCTTCAGTACCAGTTCACTGAGAGTTTGTTCGGTTTTCACGGTTTCCAAATGATTTCATTACATGTACCTACCGCATACGATTCGGCAAGCGTGCGACACAAGCGCTCGTGTCCGCGTACGTGACAGAAACACGTGTCGTTTAGATATTTCGTATTTACTGTTTACGTGCTACTTGATTATGTTTATTTGAGTGTGTGTATGTGAGTGTGTGTGTTTGTATACGTTGTAAGTTTGTTTATAAAACATAAATTATATACAAAGTCATTGTCATCTTATACATAATATGTATATTATACATATCTATGAACATCAGAACAAAGGGAACAAGCTTAGCTCCCAACGTGTATATTTCGGTAATCCCATTATCCATTAATCCTTCCAAAAACGTGGTCGTGCTCGTGTCTAGGGCACGTGTCGACTAAACATTTGTTTTACGTGTATGCTATTAAACAGATGGATAGCTATTATGTGTCCGTGTACAACAACGTTATTAGAAGAGTGAACGGAGTGAAATTGTTTCGTGTAGTCCGGATGTATATTCGGTTTCGAGTATGTCATGTTACCACCAAAACATCTAAGTTTCGGTCGCAATTTGAATTTTGTTTAAAGATTACCAAAACAAGCAAGTGAAAATCTCAAAAACTGTTTTTTTCGTCCTCTATTATCTACACGGCGGCATAATAATAAATGACTAATAGTACAAAGAAATAGTGGAAATGCTAATCATTGTAATGTGTAGTATGGTTGTGCAAGCGAAACAAATTTGTATTAACAAAGATTAAGGGGTCTCTATAATTTGAGTAGTTCTCCACTCCGCATTTGGCCAGCGCAACCGACCTACCTCTTGTCATACTATCGTATACAACAGTGGAACTATAAAAGTGTTAATGATGGTCATGATAAAGAAATGTTTATTGTGATATTGTATATAAGTACCAGCGGACCCGGCCGATATTTAA
>DWME01000359.1:0-35565 GCA_018244795.1 Parelbella ahira ahira | reverse complement strand
AGGTAGCTGGGGTAGCCTGATGGCGGGTGGCTTAGGAAACCTGGAGATACACAAACCATTTAATCTTTTTGCCTAAGTTACAGTACTAGGTTAATAAACCATGACCAGAGAGTGTGACTCTGGTCACGCTGTGCTGTCTCGTACAGTAACGACAAAATAATAACCTGGTAGAGCAGTAAGCAACGGTGGTGCTAGCCAGGGGTCCACGGGTAGCCCTAGGCCGGACAGTCGCGGCACCGGCGCGCAGCCGTACTCCGACAGCCCGAGCCGCGCCGCCTCCATCTTCTCCTGGCGACGCCATTTCGCACGTCGATTTTGAAACCACACCTGAAAAGACAAAAATTGTCGTAAGTAAAACTCTATAATAGCATTTTAAAAAATTTAATACAAGATTCTTCATCATCAGCCTATTTTGGACTACTGCTGAACGTAGGCCCTCTTAATGGGTTTTTGTCCGTAATCCCACGCTAGGCTTGTGGGTTGCAGATCGCAGAGCACAGATTCTCGTAAAGCCTATTATGCTGCTGCCCGTTAGCGACCAGGGAAATTAGCTGTGCCAAGACAAGCTTCGCTATAGCACAATCAGCCTGGTGCAAGAGTCTCATTTATTATGGAGCAGGGTGCACCGTGAGCAGGTGAGCTCGGAACTGACTTAGACCTTTGAATGACCAATACTTAAAGAATTAACAAAAGCGTATTCTAGGTACCTAACGGCTACTACACATCTTTACTTCGAACTCTACTAATGAGGTCTTAAGTTGTAACCGAAATCGGATCAGATGAAGATATAATCTCATTGGACACAATTGGAATGTCTTCTTCCTTTCCACTTATTAGCCCCAGACTGATAACTGCGCGTTGACGGAGAATAGGTATGGAATATACGGAATATTACAATCCTAACTGTCGCCACAAGTAGATCAAGATTTTGACAGTTTACCAAATCTTCATTAATACATATACATATGTCCAGGTTTGTTACAAACTTTTTAAAAACTTCCTAAAATTGCGACATTGCTTCTGCTGAATGAGTGTAACATAAAGAAAATCGCTATGGAATGTCATAAGTAAACCAAAACATGAGCCGACTTGAGCTCATTGTGGGTGTCGCAATCGAAAACATGGCATAAAGCAAAGCGCCCGCCGCAAGTTACAAGCGCGACGACGCTGGTTGGCGACGAACACCCGACAATTTGCAGACAATGGTCGTTACGCGGATTAACAAAACGAAACACGGCCTGGCACTGGGTCGGCCATAATTGATGCGTCACCATTTATTACAGCATCGAACTTTACAGCCCTCCACCTCGTAAACCCATAAAGGTTGGACGATAAATCAGCCCTAGAACACGTCACTAAACAGTTTGTGAAGCCAGACATAACAAAAGAAAACTAACTTTGAATACTGTAAAGCAAGAAACGCGAGCTCAATCACATAAATGTACCATCATTGTGACATCCACCCTACTGGACTCCTGAGCTATCGAAGCTCAACCTTGCACAGACGAGATAACGTTTATTTCAGTTCGGTCGTGCCCGGCGTATGGCATGAATATGGTGTCAAATTGTAGTGTGAAATGATATATTCAGGGGGAACGGTATAAAAATACGCGGTGATCGCGTGATGTCTTCGATTTCGGCTCAGGAGGCAGCCGGTTAGCGACATGCGACGTTTGATGGCTTTCCCGTCAAACGTATTAAATTTGTTTAACTATGGACAGATATATGGGCTGCATGGAACAAGGCTCCGAACAAGCCCAACAATCGATTGTGACTATGCATGGCAAACCTATCATACCTTCGAATAGCTGGTTAGTTACTAAGGTAACTGGCTCGCGTTTCGGCAGTTCAAAATGTAAGTGTGTGCTGCGATGATTCCCAATATTAATTGCCATTGTTGACATTTTTTCTGGTACAAAAAATAAACAGTTAAATCTCTATATAATATATGACCTTCTAATATATTAAATGTCTCCCTTTATAAACGCGTCATCTCTCAACCATGCGGTTTAGTCAAAGTGTGACATTATCATTTCATTGCCAAAAGGGAGCCAAGGTTGAAATTAAGCGGCAGTTGTAAGCGATAGTAGACAGTAACGCGGTGGGCCGCGACTACGGCGCACGAACAGCGCGACTCATTGACAGCTACAAATGTCCGGAGACACTGGCGAACAGCGAACAGGCGCACGCGAGCGGCGGTGTCGGCCGGTGCCGGCGCGGCCCACTCCACGCAGCTCTGCACTTTTAACATTTCTTTCATCTACTATTAGGATGAACGGTCTGGTTCATTGCAACTATTAAGATAAGCTTCTCATAATTTCTAATTTCGTTGTTGATACTTCGTTGAGCGTAATGAGTGAATCTCAAAACGGGTGCTCGGCGCTTGTCTTGTTGGTCAGGGGCGCGCGCTATGTGTTTTCTGAAGTTCAAACCTTTCTACGCAGACGATATACCTATATTTCTACATTCTACAATAAATGCTCGTGCCTTTCATGTTTTTTACATTTCAATTTATTATTTTTTGATTTTTGGAGGACAGTCATCTAACAATGATTTGACTAAAAATCACCATAACATCTACATAATATATCAATCCAACATAATGCTCAAATGACATTCTCCGTTTGTTAGTTGTGAGTAGTTACACAGTGTATGTTTTTATATCATCAATATGTGATTATTATTAAATAAGTCTAATAATAGTTCTAATAAGTCTAATAAATAATTAAATAGGTTACCTACTTTAACCTGAAAGCTGGATCCATACATCATGTAAGTGCATACTTGTTTAATAACTACTTAAATAAGAAAACGCGTAGGGAGCGCGCCGGCCCCGCGCCGCTCGCCGGCACGCGAAACGCTTACGTGTCGCTTAACAGTTTTGCTTCACACGACATCCTACTTTCACTTCGACTTAGTTAAGGATCTAAATAAATTCTGACTAGTTATAACATGTTCATTTATTAAATAATTAGGCGATGGCGGTCGTCTCACTCAATACTGGTGAACTTTATCTGATTTACTGTTTCATAACGAAGTGGGAAATGTGGCGGTCAATGCAGCGGTACCAACGAAATGTTAAATTAATTGAATTTGAAACTCGCTTTTACTAATCGTAATCTTTTTAAAATACCACTCAACAAAAAAAATATTTGTGAGTAAATAATTCAATTATATTAATGCAAACGAATGTGCAATGATGTAACGAATATTATAAACCGGCTAAAATGTCGGTCTCCGACATCTCGAACAATTTACATCATCATCATGATCAGCCTATCTCAGTCCACTGCTGGACAAAGGCCTTAACAAATTACAAATTGATCAATTACGCGATAACTTATATTAATCAATAGTAAAAGTAAGTCATACAATGTAAAAATTAAATAAATACAAAACCATTTAGGAACCCAAGCAGACAAAGAGTTTTCAAATGGAGCGCAGGATGGGGTGCAGGGGCCGACTTGTTACGTGCGTTACTTGCGAATCAATGAATAATAAAACAAACGCAATAACTGGAGCACGCCCGCGCCAACTGTCGCGCCAAAAAACAAATGCCAAAACAGTAAGAATGGCGGTCGACTTTGACAGATGTCAGTGTATACCCGGTCGCAGCGGCTCGCAAGCTTCGGGGAGCGGGCGAAGCTGCAACGGCACTTAATAAACGGAAGCTGAAAACGTGTTTTTTTTCAGCGAAATATAAAAATATCATGTTACCGAATAGAAATTTTTTAAGCAACTAATTGCAAATTATACGTATATGTACTTAAATTAGATATCAATAAGGAATTTATCAAGCAGTTGTAACATTTTTTTTTAGATTTTGTGCCAACATATAGATTACAACTACTGAACGTGACAAGTATTTATTGCACTATTGTAAACTTGGCAGTGGTTGGATGCGAAGAGCTGAGAATCGAGCTCAGAGGAGTACCATTGGAGAGGCCTATGTCTAGCAGTGGACGGAAGTAGGCTAATAATTAATCATCATGATTGTAAACGTCGCTCTGTAGGAGCAGTGGGCGCAGGCGCCGACCGCGGGAGAGAGCGATGAAGTTATTGTGCGGAGTTGCGCTAATCGACAGACTAATTGACATCGTTGCGACATGTGTCGCTAGACCGACAGCGCCCGGAGGGTAACAATACAAATAAATCAAATTTTACTATTATTTTTTAAACGTCTCTTAGTTATTGTAATTTAGAGTATTGAGATTAATTCCAAGATTAATTTGCTTTTTCAGCTACATGATTTTCGATTACTTTCCCCGACGGGCTTCGATAACTTCAAATAATGAATTTTATTTGAATTTTGACCCGAATAACATAAATGGATTCGATAGTACCATAACTTTCTGATGCATTTTTTAACAAAATTCGAATATTTCTTCAAAACAGTGCTTGCATGAAAAAATTACAAAGATGACAACGTTTGAGGAGTGTACGGTACGAGCCCCTTGCGAGCACTGCCTACATTTGTTATCATTCGCCAAACAATAGCTTGTATCCGCACGAATGTTACTGCCTGTAACGCTTCCCCGTTAGAATAGTTTAGCATTAGGTCGTATGTCTGAGTGTGATATGAATGAAGTGAGACTAAAATCTGGGAACTACAAAATCGGTTGACGAAACCAATGTCCTACGTGTCGGCTCTCCGTACTGCATCATCTCGCGAATTGGTCTCAAGAGTAAAAAGTTAAGGACGCTATATTCACCACTAAGTATTTTCTCATGTCCGCCCCCGCCGCGGAAACTCCAAGATTTCGTCTGCATTTCATAGCTATTATATTCACCCAGTCACATATTTACATGACAGCTCGCTCCTCCGGGTTATTAAATCGGAAACGTTGGAAAATAGGCGACAGGAGGAGATGGAGGAGGCGCGGGGGGCGGGACACGGGGAAGACACTGACACTTCCGCGGGTGACGACGTCTCTGCGGAACCAATAACACCAAATGGATCAAAATGTGCGGCGCGGCCGGGGCGCCGAATGTGGAAGCGGTCGGTATCGAGAGTCTTGTGAGTGAGGAGTGCGTCGCGCCACAGATAGGCGCTACTGTTACAAACATATGAGAGTCATTATATACGTACATAATCTCGAAAACAATCGTTGTGATTACAATGCAGTATAAAACCTCTTTATTGTACACCGCAGAACAAGAAATATGCAATACAACAGAAACGAATACATAAGACCAAGAGCAATAGACGGTATTATCGCTAAAAGTGCAATCTCTTATATACCACCTTAATGTAGGGGGTTGATTTAGAGAAAAGATAAGGAAATGGTCAGAGTATGTAAAATTGACACAAATAGATTCGTAAAATTCATATTTAAGGAAACCATATGCATATTAATTAGTACACTATTATAATTACTTTGAAAAAATACTTTAAACATCAGAAGTGCGGGCAAACCAGATTAAAAAACGGGTTGAAACGACATTATATTAAGATTTAATTTTGCTCTTGAAAGGTAAGGAGTTATTAGGAGGAGGATTACAAAAGGTAGGGAGTTACATAAAAAAACAGCCAGAACGGATAATGATTTCTTAAACAAATTACATAAACAGGTCGCGGTTCGCAAAGTGAGGTTTAAGTCGAAACGAAGAAATCGGTTACTACGATGTAAGAAATTATAAAGGGTTCTTAGTAAACTGGAGATCTGAGATATATCAGCAAAAAATATTGGAGTCTTCGAACAGATGCAACGACAGTAGACATTTACCAGCTAGCCTCGCTCGGTAATCGTGTGAATAATGAACGAGTAGTTGCTGCCGCTAGTCGACCAGCCGGCCACCCCGCTCGCTGCACGTCGGTAACTACAAGGTGAGATGGTCCTTAACACTTATACTTATGAATGAAAACACATTATAAATACTTAAAATTGATGCGCGTCGCGTTTAAACTAAACACGCGTAGTTTAAATTAAATACGCGTAGGCAGGTACACGTTCTACGGGCGTCTGCATGGAATCCTGGACAAATAATGCATAATCCAGGGCTCGTGTAACTAACTGCCTCCCGGACTGTCGCTAGCAAAAAATGAAATGTATTTATTATTTTTTGCGTACCTACTGTTTGAATGACTAACGTTATGTTGTGAAGTAAAATACAGAACATTACGATACATTGTAGGTACACCTATCACGACACTCGCGCTGTGTATGTATCTAGGCGCGCAGCTCGATCGCGGGGCGGCAGCCTGCCGCTAGCAGAATAAGTTAAAATTTTATGTGTTGACGTTGGTACCGCGACGGATGGCACGTGAGGCGTCCAGGGAGCGCCTGTGTCACACGACCGCTCGTATTTACACACGTAGCTACAGAATTTAGTTGTTTAGTGAAATAGAGAACTCACATTTTCAAACTGCTTTTGTCTTTTTTTTTTAATGGTTTACCACGGCAAATTAACCAGATATCTACACGTTTTACAGAACAACATATAACTAAGAACCAAGGTTTAGGATTTAGTTTCCTACTAGTTATTTATTTAATTGTTGTAATAATTCTCAGATCGAACGGACGATAGAATGGATCGAACGAGTAGCTCTGCACGTAACGCAAGATTGCAGAGCTGTTCTCGACAATGTGGCTACATTTAAGACAATGCATACTTCACGTAATTGTGGCATATGTTTAGTTCAGCGATCTTGAAACATCTACATGCTCTCCTTTTCCTACTAGGTTTATAGTTCTTACTTTTATAGTTCCACTTAGACACGGGTCTTTTATCAGATTTAGAAGCTTAAAGTTTGGCACACTGGCCATTTGCGGGTTATCAAACTTCACACACCTTAAACAACAATTTTCTAAACTCTAAGTTGTATAAATTCCCTCACGATGTTTTCTTTCACCGTTGTAGCAAGTGATATTTAAGCTTCAAACGCACATTCTTGTAAAGCGGTGCACGCCATGGACTTGAACTTAGGATCCCTGAAATATGACATATGACGGTACACATATACATGCTCTATATGGTGGAGAACAACGAACTCACAACAGCCAAAACCGTTTTCTCAAAATGAACCACATGACCGCAGCTGGGACGGGCGGCGGGCGGATATTCTCCGACCGCTGTCAAATTCAACAACAGTTCGACAGCGACAAAACGAAGAAACACAAATGGTACCGAAAACAAAAAGCGGTCGACGCCGACTCGGCACCGCGCTATCGGCCTCGTCGATATCATTCGTCGATTGCCGCTTAAAATATCCATTTTGCCATTAAATCTGCTTAGTTAAAAATATCAATTTAAATCAAATAATGCGTTTTGCTTCGCATTAATAAGTATAACAGAATGTCATACATTTTTTTAAGTATATTTTACTTATAATTATGTTGCCTATTATAGGAAAAACCCCGAATGGAGTTTTGTCAAGAAAGCAAAGTAGGAAACAAGCACTCAACAGTCACAGGTAGTCACAGACGTCCACAGGGATCTACTGCAGACCTCGAGCAAGACTAGCAGTAAAACTGTTATTTTCTTTAATTAGGTGCAAATTAGGATAATATTAAATTAGGAAAGGCGGTACACACACTACCATATCACGGTACAACCTGTTGGACCTAGATCTCCCCGGAGTGTTTTTGCCCATAACCCCCGCGCTATAAGCTACAAATGTCGTATTTAAATCTTGTCACAGAAGCGTTGCTGCTCCTGAGGAGTGAAATGGTCGACTCCGGTAAGCAGCAGGAGTGACAACCGCACCTACCCAATGGAAACATAACAACAACAGCTTCAGTATGGGTTTAGAGGTAAGCATGGTACACCTCTATGGGAAGTGCGTTACACATGCTCTACCACGTAGCTTCCCATAGAAATGTAATTTTAATATTTGTTCCGTCTACAGATTAACGGCAATCCTTAGTGAACGAATAAGTAAATATTAATACGGGCTAATAATGTAGAATATTTTAGGAGAAGGTATAAATTATGTAACCTAGATGGGAGGAAGTTGTGTTAAAATATTGGGGAATCATGCTCCACACCTAAACGTTTTTGGAGGCTTAGTTATCGAAAATTTAAACATGTGTTTTTACTTTCCTTTTTGGCTATTCACATTTAGGCTCAGATGTACCTGTTATAATTCGTGTACCTATAAAGTCTAATTAGGACCTGATATTCGTGTCAAGTCAACTACCCGACTGCGTCAACAATGAGACGTTCCGTTGGCTGCAACGTTCCGCGCGAACTGACTTTGTTAAAACCAAGTAGGAACACAAACGCGCCAACATTTCAATTTAGTCGCCAATAAAAAAGATATTTTCGCAAAGTGTGGCGGAGCAGCTAGCGCCGCGCCACACCCCATCTCTGTATTGTACGATTTGCCGACCGGATCGTCGGGCCAAGTAACCTCAAAGACGACATTATGTTAAAGAACTAAGCGTTATTTTCTCCTTGTGTGTTCACATTAATTAATATTGTATTATTGATATTATAATTGTTGTAGGTTTAGTCCGCAAAAAACGTTCTAATTCTGTCTTTATTCATGTTTTAATATTTTTATATAAATATGTTTGGCGACTTGTCATTTAGAGATTCAAGTACCTACATACGTAGGACTGATAAAAGGAATTACTAAGATAACTAGATCGTAAGTAAAACTTTTTGTTGTTTTCAAAGATTTCTTTGATCTTCCTATAAATCTGTTCGAGAAACAAAATGTTTTAAGGCTAACACACAGCAGTACCTACCTACATTTGTTAACGTGTCATTCACAGTGCATAACGGTCCACATTTGTACCTATCACCATGTTTAACAATCGTACCGACCGCACAAAGTACCCCGCTGTCGCCAGTGCGACGATATACAAACGAGTCGTAAAATCGCAAGTCGCAGTCGCGGGCAGCAGCGTGCGCGCGGCGCGACTGGGCGCCGCCCCGCCGGTTTTATTACGTCCCTTGTCTGCCCTCTTCCTTTTTTTCTCCCGTAATTGGATGCGTGGCCCAGCCTATATTGAAGGGGTAATTGGAGTTTGTCTCCGTAAGCGTATTACGTTTGGATGTTTGAAACGAGCTCTCTCTATTAACTCGGGCTCTCTATTATGTTATGTTTGTGGGAAATTCGGAAAATTGAAAACTAATTTAAGTACTTACTGCCTGTTTGGTCGAGTAATTGTAAACGCGATACATGATGGAGAAGTCCTGGATTTGTACCACGGGTCGAAAACTATTGGATTTTCTGTCTTAGATTTTCTAGTAAAAATTTTCAGTAGTGGCTCGGAGCCTTGATCTGTGCCCGAGACATTAGGTTCACCACCATGAAAGCACGTCAAAGTAGGTAACTTGTGTAACGTGAAATTGTACTTGACTCATCTGCCTACCCTTTCGGGGATAATGAGCGTAATATTACGTTTGATTGAATTAAATATCACCTTAACATTTGAGTAAATCGTTACAGAGATAAATTCGGGACCTACGAACAAGATACTTTTGATTCTTTCTACTGAACAATGGAAATAAGTCCATCCATCGTCAGCCCCTTTAAGATCACTGGTAGGTATGGGTCTCCCCTGAGAGGTTTTTGCCTACAATCGCCATGCTGGGTTGCGGGTTCAGCAGCGCATAACATGGCTTGTCGCACCGCCTACGCCGCTGCCCGCGAACAGCCAGGACATGTAGCGTCCCTGGGTAGGCTGGGTCATACCGCGATCAGCGGACCGCCAGAGCCTCGGGTGTTGTATAACAGGATGCGCTATGAGTAGGTGAGATTGATTGGGCTCTTATGGTGGAACTAGGTGCCTCTTTGTATACTACATATTTAACATTAACAATCGAGTTACTTCATTTGTAACGGTTATACGTCTTGCAATGTAGCCATGAGTGGCCAAAGGAAAGTTGTATCTAAACTGTCTGCTGACTACACCTGCATATAAAATGACCTTTATTTGGAACTTTTGTATCCTTTTATAGTAGTAGTGTCCCAGTGTGGTATTGATTGTATCCATTTGAAATTAAAAACCAATGTTGATTTCGTTTCTTAAGCGATACAAGTATCAAGTACCAGCAGATTCGTATATATAACGGCAAGTTAGTATAAAACTAGGTGTCGGAGGAGAGATGAGCGACAACGTAACAGAAATAACAATATGTGTCAGTTCCAGCGAGTCAACAGCAAGTAGGTAGCGAGGGCGACGAGGACGAGCCGCGCTGCCTCCCGCGCTAGCGCCCATCGATCGCCGATACCTCTTTATTTACTCTACAAACGAAATTGACTCTTGACAGCCCCTCTCTCTCTAACACCCTACACAAACACGGCTTTCTTTCCATTACGTAAGAAACTGAACGGGATGCCAGTACACGGGACTTGCGGGTACGAGCGAGAGCGCGCTACATCGCCATCTTAGATGCAGCCCGTGGACCAAAAGTTAGCCAATAACTCACTTTGCGAACCGTACAACGGCGTAACTGACTGACAATCGTCGAAGCGAATTGAACTTTGTCTATTGCCTCACTGAGTTGTGTTTTCTTTAAGGGTGGCGAAGTGAAATTAATAATAACGTTTGTCAGAGGTTAAAGACTCCTTAGGGGAGGGCCTCAGAATAATGACTGCGTGTCCGTGATGGGTCCATTGTGAGCGACTGCTTCTGATGCCCTTTAATATAAAATGCCTAATAGCCCAAATTGCATACCTCGCTTGTTATTAGGGCAGTTCATGTTTTGGGAGATTGGGGTTTGTAATAAGCGTACTTTCAAAGAGTTTCAAGTTTGGCTTTGAAGTACGTGACAGGTTAATCATAATATTAACTGGCTTACTCTGGGCATTGTTTGTGTAGGGTTCGTCGTAATAAAAAATATTACAAATTCCAAAAACTAAATTATTACTGCTATCAGTCTTGTAACAAGTTCATAATTAATAGTATTTTAATTTTTATTTCCACCACTGCATTCAGGTATATAGATCCTTGATCCTATTTATAAATGTATACATTGTACTACTATGCAGGTAAACGCTTATAGAAACTTTTCGAAAACGCTTGAAAAACAACTTGACATGGTTCTCTTTACGAAAAAATACAGGGGCGCGAGCGTGTCTCGAATGTTTGCGTGTGATGAGATACAGTGTACGTAATTTGACATTCATATTTTTATTGATATATTTTAGAGGAACTTTCTCTGGATGTCTCACGCAACAAATTCTCAATACTAAAGAACGATTAATTACTTTCGATTTCCGTTAAACGATCCGAAAATTAATAAAGTTATCGCCGGCGGGTAGCGCGCCGCGAGCCCAGACACATCAAACGCCCAAAAACATCAATCACTCAAACTGAATTAATCCACAACCAAATTAACTCTCCACAAACAGGGCACTTCACCCTAAAACGTAAGCCGACAATCGACAAACTACTTTATCACCAACAACGAAGGCTCAATATCGAATGAGCAACAATAACAAATCAGTTTTCCGGATTTCAGCTTTAACACAACGTAACACGATTGGAAATCGAATGTGGGAGTCCGTTCATCTCATGATTTCATCCTATCTTCACATCATTTAGTTGCGTATCCGATTTAAAAAGATGTAAGAGCCAATGTGGAAACAAAGAGTTATGGGGTTTGCGTGTTTGCGATAGAATTGGATTTCGCGTGCGGCGATTAATTTGGAAGCTTAGCGGTGCTGTTTTTATTTGATTCATTAGCGCGATATTTAAGAGCTATTAGGCGTAAATAAACGCTTTTTGAGTGCGGAGCTAGCGCACTGCTTCGGCGGCCATTTGTTACGCCATTACGCGCCCATTTGGGCGTTTCGAGACGTTTTTGCCAGACGTCTTCCAAACGAAGAAATATCCACCTGGTATGTGGATGTTATATTAATGGTGATTGTCTCATCGATACCGATGCCAGGTATATGTCTGTTTCGTTGGTATATCTCTGAAATCAGCGACATCAGCTCCACAAAGTTATAACATAAAACTACACAGCGCCTTAATACGAGTACCATTTAAATTGTTCATTGCCCTTAAGCATTATAATTACTTTTACATTATTATATTCACTAATATGTAAAGACTAAAATATTTGTTTTCGACCCCAAAGAAAATTTGTTTCGATTAGGCGGTGAACAGCATAGCTAAAGTAGACGTTTGTAGACCTGCGTGACCAATCACAAGCACAACGGGAGGCATTCGGAGAGGCCTCAGTATTTGAGGAACAACATGAAACGGCTCGATGCTGCAGCATCAACTGCCTTATCGTTCCACTGTGGAGCGCAGGGTTCCTCCCAGAAGGAGAAGGGTTAACGGCGCTATCTGACGCTGTCATCGAGGAGGGAAAGGTCGTCAATATGCACACAACTCAGAAAGATATACCGCAGAGAACTCCATGTTTTGTAGATTTCTCAGTAATGAGTCCTTGACCATTACGGCTAGTGATATCTAATACTGGGGAACGCATAATTTTGTGGTCAGACGGAGCGTCTCATATTTAAATTGAAATTCATATTTAAAGTGAAATAGCTTTTTTATATTTAGTCTGGCAGATAGGCCGACGGGCCACCTGCTGGTAAGTGGTCACCGTGGTGGTAACGTCGCCTATGAATATTTGCAACACTCGGGGAGTGGCTAATGGTTTGCCGGCTTAAAAGGAGAACTTAAAACCTCATGTCATAATGCTGCAGGAAAACCTCAGGTGGAAATTATACTCCAAGTCTCAAAATAACCCTCGGAAATCACCTTTTAATTTTCAACAAATATATGCCTTATTATTACTTCATTTATTTATTTATTCGACTATTAGTTTCAGCGATTAACGCGAAGAAACAAACAAGAAACTTGCAGCATTTGTTTGTTATAATATTATAATGGAGCTAACGGATATCTCGATGTTATCTACGTAAACGTGAGCTGATCCGGCGTACATTTTCGCAAGTTAGACAAGGACGAGCCCATAGCGGGCGGAGCGGCGCGCGGCATGCCGCGCACGCGACTCTGTTTGCGCGACGCATGGTCGGCTCGTTGAACGAAAGTTGAGAGCTATTTAATTGAATAAATTATTGTAGTTTTACAAGTACTTCATGTAATCGACGATACCTACATGTTTGGTAGTACGTTATGCGTAGAGGGGCGTTGGTCAAGTAGGTAGGTACTAACTACTAGGAACGCATATTACGCAGCCATTAATCGGTAATGCAATTCTCACTCAAAACACAGGTTTAATTGTGTGGTGACCACCAGTGTGCATCTAACCTACATTTGGATACAGAACAATTTGTACAACTATGTATCAATTGATATGTAGTACCTATATAAGGTGTTTGATTACCTTAATACAAGATCTGGCTGGATTCGAGCTAAATGGGTGTCTGTGAGTCATCTCAACATATTGTGTTATTGTTACGTATGCGTGTGTATACAACCATCTTAATCGATAGCCTTATAAAGGTTCTTGATCCAGAATTTTAATGGAGTGGTTTAAATATTTAAACACGAAGCCGATATTAGTGTACCTATGAAAAATGTTTACATATCACATACTCGACATCCATGAAATGAACGCAATGTGTACATATGCCCCACAGCAGTAGCGGACTCAGAGCGAG
This sequence comes from Parelbella ahira ahira, assembly GCA_018244795.1. Classification (NCBI taxonomy): domain Eukaryota; kingdom Metazoa; phylum Arthropoda; class Insecta; order Lepidoptera; family Hesperiidae; genus Parelbella; species Parelbella ahira. The sequence continues at coordinate 22,025 of DWME01000359.1, read as the reverse complement.
CGGCCGCGGCGGTACCCACATGGGAAGTAGAAATCTATGCAACGCAAAAAATATAAATGGGAAACAAATTACAAGTCGTACATTGTAATGGTGTCGTGGCGCGCGGCCGGCCGGCGGCGCGCCGGGAACTCAAGCTGCGCGAGTACGACCTACTGAAATAGTACGATAATCTAACGTTAATATATTATGTATGTATATGATTTGTACCGAGTGTTAGAGTTATGGTTCAACGTTATATGAGCGAGCTGCATTAAACATTACATTGAAAAAAATCATGATTGACCTTTTTGATTTTAGTAAATTTTTGCTCATTTGATTTTAAAAACAATTCAGATTAGGGTATGAAATAAGTAAATGTACGAGTATTATATGCATTTTCGTGTAAGATGCAATGGAATATAAGAATCTGTAGTGGTCGACTTTTTTTTGAGGTTTTTTAAGTAGCTTTTTAGTAGTTTTTTAACTAGCTCCAAACTACTACAAACGCGCGGTATTTGATCATCAACATCGTCCCCGTATCCCTGCCGCAGGCTCCTGCTGACCGCGGCCCTCCGCTCCTCCTTCGACGACTCCTTCTGCTTGCAGCCTTCCTTTGTATACTTCCTTTATATGTAGAATACTACGCCGCTTTAATATGTATAGACAAACCGATTAGCAGTCAACTGTCTGTCGTCAGTTCCTATGCCGATCTCCGATGCATTTTAAAAAATCTGTAAAATCTTTTCGGTTGTTCTGACGCGTCAAATCTACAAATGCGCCATTCATCATCATTATCAACCTGTGTCAGTCCGCTGTTAGACACAGGGCTAGAGATCGCAACACAGAACTTTTCGCCTTGCAAGCCTCGTCTGTTGATAGAACATACGTATGTAATACGATTTCTTTCTATAATTAATGGCAACATTATAATTAATGTGAACACTATCGATATACCCACACATCTTCATTGCGAAGCAGTTTTGGTAATAGATCTGTTTGGACGAAATCTTTATCTGCGCGTTTCTTGAAGTGCCCTACATTATATTGCTCCAGAACCCCAGGTGGACGTTCATTCCACATTTTACATGGTGTGTTCCAGTTGCTGCTAACTCTGCTGCTCCTCTCTTCAAATAAAACCAAATTGAAATAATTTTGCTAAAGTACGATGGCAAACAAAGCGTTTAATATACGAAACGCCATTAACAATGCATGCGGTCCCCCAGCGCGGCAACCCTCGCCACGGAAAAACAGCAAATTAAACGGTAATAGTAATCGAGACGCGATAAAACGTGCGCCTAAACAGGGCTAGGGCTGCCTCCGCGCGCACTATGGCTCTTGTATTATTGTTTCAGAATGTGGTTTCTTGTATATTGTACTTATTTCTGTTTCTCTTCCTATTTATCTAAAAACAAATAATTTTTTCCATATTTTGACGGATAAACGCGCAGACGCGCAGACTGGGGGACTTCTAAGAACTTACATTGAACACGTTTTATGTATCTATTGAAAAAATAATTACAACAATAAGATTGAACTATTTCAAGTATAAGAATAAAAGAGGGAGTAGCGGCAGCCCTGGGCCGCGCTCGGCGGCGCTCGCTGACTGATATACTATTTGTTGTCAACGCTTGCGTTGCCAACTGAAAAACTAATTAGGGAACTATTTGTATGGGCTTACATATTGTTGTCGACTTTATTGTTATGTAAGCCATATAATATGTGCGGGTTTAGTGACGTGGGCGATAAGCCAGTGCTGCTTATAAACAGCACTTCATAAATATGTGCCTCAGCTGTTGAATTTCGCCTTTAGAAGTGTATTGTTGTGAGGTTAGCTGCTGTTGGCTACTTTAATAACATGAAGAAACTAAGCCGAAAAATCGAACTGGTGTTCTTGACCGCCACCAAATTAATCTCCAATGTTCCCACCAGCAACAAGTTACATGACTAATTTGGACAAAGATTAAACGAAAAGTAGTAACGAAACTTGTCTGACTCTTAAGATATATCAGAATGCGATATTTAGAAGGGTAACTAATATACATGATTAATATGATATAATTTACTAGGTACCTACTAAGTTTGAAATTAAAGGAAAATGTGCTATTTATTTGAAGTTACCTTTATTTCATTACGACAAAATAATTAAATAATAAGTACACTTGCATTTATTATTTTAAAAGTAACTCATTAGTAGCTTGAAATGGAATGAACGATAAATTAATTACTTAATCTGTTCCACTTCGTTTCAATAGGTAAGCAATAGCAGCAAATTATAGTCAGTATTTTTGAGATTTGAAAACTTCAAACGGATTTACTTGTAAGCTAACACACATAGAAAGTTATTATCTCAAAACGTAAAATCACGCCTGTAGTCCCCGAAGGGTAGGTAGAGGAGTGTAGTACTCACCAGTTACGTTTACGTTTCATGGAATAGGTGGTGAATCTATTGCCATACACCAGGCACAGTTCCAGACTTGGAGTCATTAGTTGAAATTCTAAATTAGAAAAATCCAATAGTACCCGACCCGGGATTTGCACCCAGGTCCTCCCGATCGGCAGTCGCACTTGCGAACGCTCAACTAACGAGGCAGTCAATTATTATCTCAACGTCTTTTAATAGTTCATTATGAAACTTTGTGTCAATCGGTAGCCGCACGTATAGCTGCCGTGGACGGCAGCGTGGTACAGTAGGGCCAGCTGTGACAGGTCCGCGTGTGCAGCGCGCGGGCGGCGCGTGCGGGTCGTGCGGCGGCCGCGTGCCGCGCGCTGATTGGCTACAAGTCAACAGCGCCACGCAACGTATCCATTTACCGCGACGACGCAACGCCGGCCTCACTGCGACGTTATACTGCGTTACGATTGATATTTAATTATGTCCTCTGAGAGTTGTTTACAGAGGGAGCTTATGTTGGCGAACTGGTTGAATTGAAGCGAAGTTGACGTAATTCGTGAAGGTTTGTTGAATTCTTACTTATTACCTGTGTATTAGGGTGTAAGGGGTTGCAGACTCCATCTCAAGGGCCCGAAACCACCTGCCCATGGTGCACCTGAAATATAATAGGCGAGGCTCTGGCGTCCGGCTGATTCGGGTATAGTGCAGTCTGCCTAGGCATGGCGGAATGCCCTGGCCGGCCCCGTGCCGGAGGGCCGCGGCGGAGGCGTTGCGAGAGGCCGTGCTTTCCAGTCCGAAACATGCCCAAGGAGCTTATAAATAAATACCCCCCTTGGGCAGGCTTAAGCAGGCTGATGGTGGTGATAACTGTTTATTAGTCTATTTAGTATAAGTGGACTGACGCCCTCCTAATTAGAAATAAATAAATCATTTATCAGAAAATGTGCTAAAGCGGTAGCTGAGACACCTAAACTTATTTAAAACTAATTTTGTCATGTGAGTGGAATATATTGAATACCTATCACCTTTAGGTAAACATTGAGATCAATAACGAGGAACCTCGTTTCTGACTAAGCGAGTGAGGCCATCGCAATTTGCGCTGTCCAAATTCCAATGGATTAGTTTGCAATGTTCATTCTGTATGTTTGGCGTTTCACCTCTGTACTGCGGTCCACATACGAAATAGATATATATATACATTACAAATATAAGTCTCCGAGTTAAAGGGCTGGTCCGTGCGTACAGACGGACGGACGGACGTAATAAAATTATAAGAGTTTCGTTTACGAGCCTTAAGAGGAATCAGTTACATACCTAATGTCGTACCTATCGTCAGTTGTGATCTAGAGTTTGTAGACAGTAGGGTTAGAAAATAAGTAGAAATAAGTAACGTGTACTAGGCAGAGACAATCAGTTACGCGCAATTTCCGAATTTCATTTGCAGTGCGAAGTTCCGTTCCTTTTCCGAATATACATTATAAAAAATAATATAGGGATTCGAAGAATGAAACATGTGACTTAAGTATAGAGTTTATAAATATATTCCATAGAAATAAACTTCTTACGATTATGTTTTATTCAGCCGGTCGTTTTGCACACGCTTGCTCGCTGTCGTGGCTGCCACACTCCTAACAAGAATATATTATGCACATACATGTATCTAATACTTATCCTGTAATAAAGCGCGGTGCGGTGATCATAGAATAATAATTGCATATGACTATCGCATCCGTACTCAAGTTTGACTTTGTAGACGGCTGTGTCCCGCCTGCCTACGCCGTGGCGAGACGCGCATCTCAATTGTAGTCACGGCCCCAGTGATTGTAAAATTTAGTTATAGGTATAATTTTGAGAAGTCATATCTAAAAATTGTTATTAAAAGATTAATTTGTAATTAGATTGGAATGATTTAATGTTTTTGCACTCTACTTAAATACACAATTTGGTTTATAAGTATCTACGTCCACAAAAAGGCATTTGGAACTTCAACCTGCTTTTAATTAGCAAATGAATATAAAACCGATTGATATGTATGAAGTAAAAAATGAAAGTCCTTTTCCGCGGTACAGAGCTGAGTGCAAACTTGAAACCTTTAATTAAATTTTGCACTAACCGGCGCTGACGCCGTACTTGCCGAGCGACGTTAATTTAGTATTTGTCAGCCGTACCACCAACGCCCAAAGGACGTACGCGCCAATTAACTTTCAAATAAATCAACTTTATTGCTTTGAATTACAGTTGATTGTCAATTGTATCAATAATTATGTTTGTAAATTGTGGCGCCAGAACCAACAACGTCGTATCAACCATTTATATTTAGCAATAGACGTTGTTCATTGCTTGCATTAAAGTTTATTATTATATGTTAGGAATTGAAAATGCTTATTATTTGTTTTGCAAATGTCAGTCAGGCCTAACTTGCGACTACAAGACGTGTTTTATAGTATAATTTCAAACAAACACCGTAAAACTAGCTCTTTAAAGACTAATTTTCTTTGAAGTTAAGAGTTAAGAAATAAAGTCACAAGTGTAATGAGTTAATAGCGGAGGCAGTTCCTAGCTGTCATAATACATGGGTGCCCTATAGAGGAACAGAGGAGAGAGCTGAAACAGTAATGAAAGTAATAATGTAATTGGCGCGTAATTAGCTCGCGGACGCGCCACGAACACTCGCCGCCATTTTTAATTAATTGAAATTAGCTGTTTCAATCGGTGGAAGCCGCAGCAAGGTGATTTATAAAAATCTGAACACTAGTTGACCCTTCGGTCTATCACTATAACTTCCTGCAATTTTCAAGCAATTTATTATAAACTAGAGGTCATTCAATGTTCGAAATTCGACTAAAATTAACATAAATTTTAAGTTTAACCATTATTTATTAACGTTCTTTTTCAGAGAGTACTAAGACTGCCTATTTAAAATTACATTTGGGCCATCATTAATGTATGCGAATATTGCAACATTGCAATAGACTCGCCACGTATTCCATGGGACGTAAACGTAAGTGGTGAAATGTGGATGTGTAGTAAGTACACTCTTCTGCCTAACCCTTCGGGGACTGTAGGCGTGATGTTACATTTTTTTATATAACGTTTTACATAAGATCCATATATATACGTGTGTACAGTGTCTATTTATGCGTGCGTTTTTTGTTAAAACATTGGCTGTAAGTTATCGAATTTATTTCAAAAAAAGAATACAAAAAATATATTTTGATTCTTCAATATCTATGTAAAGGCCTTAATCAGATCTGAGTCTCAATGAACCCTTTCTAACGCCGCGTCTTTTCCATAGTTTGATTCGTTCTCGGATCCACCGATTCAACCTCAAAACATGGAGATCTGTTAAATACCAGAATTTTTGGAAACATGGAAAATAGAAATAATAACAATAACGTCTGCTTTTTTTAAATCTTCGATTCTCAAAGCGAAGGCTTACAACAAGACTAAAAATTAAGTGAAATACATGGCTCATTAGACAGTCTATACATAATTATTTATATTAGACAGTAGGTATGTATATTACACATTAGACAGTCTATACATAGGTATATCAGCTTTCAGGAAGGTCGTCAAAATTAGAACGTTCTCCAAATAAGTACTTAGTTTAGCATCGGAAACGAACGTCGAGCCGCAACCTTCCAGTTATTTGTCCCTCAAAGCGACTACAACATATCAGTTTGTACTGTAGTGTTAAGTAGGTCTCAAAGGTCTTTATGTGTTGTTCAGAACAATCCAAGCTTCACAGTTAATTTGACTGAGAGACTCAATAAAAGTGTAACAGCAATTTCCGAGCGCCTACGCCTACTCCGGTGCTGTCGTCTTCAAAAAAAATGCATTTTATCTTGTGGCTACACGGAACTATATTGATTTGTCACCTTCTGCCATTTGAAGGCCAAGGCTCCTAAGGAGCCCGAAAGTTTGTCACCCTCTAACATTACACGGCTAATCAGATCTGTCGGACAACCGAAATAATTTCTAACTTCCAGTCGCTACCAACAGCAAAATTAACTACGCAAAGCGGTAATTAGACTCCTTGGTAATTAGAATGAAGTGCTTATCTTAACTCATTAAAACAAGGACACTAGTTGGTTAGTTATTTCTGCTCAATGCTTCGACCAGTTGAGGCGGTAATAATACTAGCATTGAAACATCAGTCGGTAGCACCAACGCGCTATTGACCGATCGCCTTCTAACATTTACCAACAAAAGCGCATAAACATTACAACAAATAAGCCGGTGTAATCTCCCATCGGCAGTATAATGCCGAGAACTTAATACTTTAGGCCTCTAAAGAAATAAAGAAACCCAGGGCTCAATGACAGTGTCGAGTAACACTAGCTGACCATTGTAAAGGCATACGGAGTGGACTCTTAAAACCTTAGAATATGGTTAAAAATTGTTTGGCCTCGTGTCCTTTTTGATTGGGCAATGCTCTTTATACTGCCGCTTCAGATTTAAAGAACGAAATACTTTCCTTCTCTCAATAAGTACGCTGTATAAATAAGGTTGAAAATTGTTTATAAATACGCGACCTTTTAAATACCGTCAGTGAATGCCGAATTGAATGGAACGGGGCAGGATCGAGCGTACGAGCCACAGAGCTACATATCGACTGGAAGTGTCGAACATAATTCAAATTTACCTTTTCACAGACTATCCTCAAAACCAATAATTAAATAGGTGTGATTAGTAAGGATCGCTGCAGACAAAAAAAAATCTGTAACTCTCCGACGAACAGAGTGGTGGTGGTGCTCCTAATTAATGGTGGTCCTAATTATAAGTGTAAGTAACAAATTAATAATTTACATTACTATTATATACCATAGTTAAAATTACAAAAACAGTTTAAGGCACGATCTATGTAAGTAAGTAAGTTACATTGGAGGCAACTGCATATCAAAAGTTTTTTATTGACTTTGATTCTAAATTGTCTATTGAATTATCGGTGAATAAGGTAGGTCATGGGCCTTTCCTTATTTCGTCAAACCATTTTGCTGCCGGCTAATCTCACCAACCACGGACACCTGCCTTCTTAAGCTAATTGTGAGGGATCTATGACTAGCGGTAGAACAACAGAAAATAATGTACTTAATGACGATGTCGAAACCTACTTTATTTAGAATGCCAATAGTGTTTTATTACAAAAAAATATTGTCAATTGAGCTCCTTCATGTGGAGACCGATTCTGTGCAAAAATGATAAATTGGATAGTTCGTCGCGGGCCGCGTGTGCGCCTGCGCAAGCTGCCGTTGTGATTACTGCAATACTCAACAGGCGACGGGCTTCGAGGTACAAGTGATAACAAATGCTTATTTTGGGCATACAATAATACGTCGCGGAACATATCATGTACCTACATTGTTCAACGACAAACCTGTGCGAATCCTTAATGTGAGAGTAAATCATTATTGTGGGTTTCACAAGAAGTTTTAGATGTTCTTCGGTTCTTCCACAGTCTGCTTGTACAAATAGTAAACCTTGTCTTGAAAACCCGAATTAAATTTTATAAAATGTCCATCTTTGTGAAGGCTCCTTGTTATTTGATTTTAAACCGACTAGATATATACAAATAAAAAATGTGTTGACATTAGACTGTACAATTTTATTTCAGACTCCAAGACCGTAATCTAATCATTGGAATACAACCGGCTTAATTACTTGCTAAATACCGAAAATTAAGATCAGAAAATTCCCATAGCAAAAACTCACGAACGGAAATATCAAATTTAGAGTTCCGCCGGCCATCTCGTAATCCATACCGTCATGATATGTACAGAACCTGCTATTATCCTTTCTATAGCCAATTCTTTGCGCGACTTCTTTATGCAACACACCATTTTAACTAGAGCTTCGAGTTCGAAGCGAATCGTATTAGCGGAACGGTGTTTAAGGGCTTCAACCCAACTGGGTGATACATTATAGGTAGTAATTGAATTACCCTTATATTTAGTTGTTTCCTGCTTATTTTTATTTTGGGGGCAGGAAGGAGCCGTCAAATATTAATCAAATTATTTCTTCACAAAGGATTATGATTACGGCGCACTAAATATGACTATTGATTGCTAACGGAGGTTTTGTATTCATAATAGGTTTAATTTTTTTAATTGCCCGTGTGCTCCGGGCTCTTTTATGTGCCTCGCTCGGGGCTCCTTCACGTACTACGTATGATTTTAGAAATTCCTACCCAGTTTCCACAACAGGACTAATTAGCAACACTTATGTTTAACTCAATCAGTCTCAGACATTAGTTCCCGCGGTTGTACACTTGTATTCATCCCATTTTTGACCTGTAGTTATTTAAAATGGAAACTTGTATTACTTGACTACATGTTCAGTTGCTTGGAGCTAGCGCAGAAGTCTTGCTGTAGGCCACAGGCCTCATATATCGGTAAACTCAGTACCTATCACCGATATAACACATGTCTTCTCGTGTTTAACGTAATGGTAATTGGCACGTTAAGTGACAAGGCTGATCTCAAACGGGTGGATGTCTAGAAATGTAGCCACCGTGACATTAGGCAACTCGCAGCCTCCCCTCGCAGCAGCGAGCTGTAACGAGAAGAAACCGAACGAGATCACCGCCAACATGATTTCCTGCTCGTCCCCTGAAATATGTACCGATATTCACACTTAACATATTTTATGAAGCTTGGAATAAATATATTTCGCAATAGACCACTATGTAGTTAGACAATAATGTGACGAGATAATTGTTCTGTGTGACGAACTATGGAAAATGACGATTACGTATAACGCCGATTTACATTTTGCTTAAAGTACTCATAAGTGAGTCCTCGACACGATCAAGGGTATTGTTTTAACCAACAACAAAGAAAGCCGATAAAGGAGGCAATAAGAATCAGTCGGCTAGAGTAAGGCTCGTGGGAGATGCAGAGTGGAGACAACGTGTGGGGCGCGGAAGTGTTGCTTATCGTTTCATAATGTCGCAGGTTATTGCCTGTTACAGTCGGTTATGAAGTGTATCGGCGCAGGAAGTGGGAACACACACGTGCTGCCGTCGGAGTCGCTGCCACGCGTTCGCATCGGCCTCATCTTACTGTTATTTTTATTATATTCTTTTACACACTAATCGTCCTAATAATGTCATCCTTGAAATCACTTTATATTCTTACTTGCATATAATAAAAAGATTAGCGCGAACCTACGTAAGCTACTCGTTTGTTGGAGATGACATGAGGCACGCTGTTATAGAAACTCGTGAGTCGTGATAGCAACTTAAGAGTTATTAAATATTTCGATTTTACTGTATATCACACAATCAAAGCGTCAAGCGACATAATATCATGACATTAACCTACCTAATAATAAGTAAATAACTGTTTGAGTAGAAGCCCCTTACATGTGCGTTTTGTCTACATCATCAAATAAGACCATAAATAATATAATGGTGCATTATCATAAAATGTGTACAGGTTGGCAGGAAAGTTTGTTCGTGAAACTATCCGCCACAGGTAATGCGATTGTTCCCGCGCCGCCGCACGCCCCCTCGCGCCCCCTCGCGCCGCCGCGTGCCTGCACCTTAAGTGGATTATTTGCTTCGCGCGCTCTCAGCCGCCACTGGAAGCGAACTAATCCCTAAACTAATATCTAGTAATAACGAACTTCATAAGGCATGAGCAAGAAATATTAGTTAATTTTTTAAACACGTAATGAGCTACTATTGCGTTTCATTTAGCGATTATCTCTACTGAACTCAAAAAAAACTTTGTGACAATTGCGATCCTGATTAGTACATAGGTTTAAGACACTATATAGCTAAATTTCAAGTAATTCTGTTACGATAACGATTCAATTTTCAGGAAATTTACATGTGAATATTATTTTAGTGAAACAATCAATGCATGAACGCTGCTAACTACTTCCCAGTTAGGTAAAGTGAAGTTAGCGGCAGGCTCACGTAGAGTGACGCAGGTCTGCGCGAGCTGAAGGTGACTCGATTAATAGTCATTAATAGTGCACTGCGTCGGCGCGGCGACTGTACGGGGTTGTTTCATTACTACATAAACAGTCATACGTAGACTTTAAGTATTCACGCCGATTGTACCAAAAATATTTAAATTATTTAAATCTTAACACAAATATCTCCAATAGACTGCTTCGTTGGTCGAGTTACGAGTACTATTGGATTTTGTAACTTAAAATAACTAGCAGTGGCACGGAATCTGGATTTGTGCCCCGTTTCTCAAAGGGACGTAAACGTAACTATTGAAACGTGGGAGCGTACTACACCCTGTAACGCCTCAGGAATTACAGGCGTAATGTTGCGTTACGTTAAACATAACAATTATTTACAACGCTACTCTTTTCATCCACAGGCCTCTTATAAAACATACATAATTTTATCATTAATTTCGACCGTAGAACGGCGAGTGTGGTGTTCTTATAAACATTAGTATTGTATGTATATTTTAAAAGCGAACGATTACAACCAAGATATGTACCTTACATTAATTTTAATTCGTTTATTTAAACATTAATAAATAATCCTGAGTTACATTCATACAAGGCCTCATGACTCTAAATTGACTAAAGGTTCTGTTATGGTAACCCGACAGCCCGTGATCCACGTATCTATGCGCTAACCTGCTCCGCTCGTATCGTTTCCGACACGCTGCCGCCACGCAGACGCGAGCCGCAACTCCAAGGTAAATGAAACGCGATGGGAGAACACAGCTGCAGCGGCTTAAGCGCCGTCGAGTGAGGTGGCTATAATCCAACAGTTTACGGGACTTTCACGGTTCATTTTACACGCAACTCGAACTGATGTCTCCGCAGGGGGCGTGAACATGTTTTGTTTGTTTTACATTGCCATAATACATACCGTCTCTAATGAAACTATTAGAAAAATGTGTTTCATTAAAAAACTTAAAACTTTTAACTTTATTAGTGTTGTTCTTTCAACTTGACTGCAAAAATTGACTAAAACATATGCGACATATATTTTTTAAGGCTGTTAAAATTTCGTCGTGCTTGTAAAATGTCTATCACGTAATTCATGGAAGCGCGGTGGCTGTAGACAATATTCTGTTTTTGCCCTCCGCTAAATAATACGAAAGGATAATAAGGAGCAATGAGTTAACAAAAAGATCGCTAATTGCCTCAGTCGTTTGTGGTCCGTTGCGAAAATTGCTGTTGTCTAGTGAAAGGGAAAACGAACGACCCCTTTTATATAAACGAATAGATTTTAGCAATGTACCTACTTATTTTCTAACGATAAAATTGACTTTGTCAAAGTAGAATACGATAACGGTGCTAGAACATGCGTACGCTTCGCCCGAGAAGTTACTATCATGCCTATTTCTGTCGTCCAACAGTAGTTGGGTGAAATAACTTGTGGATAAATAGTTTATGTAAAAAACTGTTTAGTAACTAACTTAATTCTTTCAAAAACCAAATAAAAAAAAAACGTTAAGTAAAATTTCTTCTTACTGACCTGTTAATGTTGAGATTACGAGCTCTAATTACTGAGATAGAGATAGTGTGTTCCTTTCCCAGCCAGGACTTACAATTGTATGTTAAGAACGAGATAAATCTCGACAGGTCTGGTTGTATCGAGTCGAATAATAATCCTGCTTTTCCGCGATGAAATAAATAGGGACAAATAACCATTGAGCTCGTAATCGAAAACTGAAACCCGTAATTATCTAAGTTGCGAGTGCGACATTCAAAAAGTAGATTTCACACGAGGACAATCGAACTAAACAATGTATTCACTTTAAACAAACATTATAAAACTCAATTCTGTCTCAACGACCCTTCAAAGAAGAACATGCAAATTTCGAGCCATTGAAAATTCCACCTAAACGCACCAACAATACAGTGTATTTTAGGTTTCTATCAAATATATTGTTTGAAAATAAATTGATTACTAATGCTTTCGAAGTCATAATATATTTGAGCTTTAAGGAGTAGGTGTTAAAGTCGAAATTACAATGTGCGAAATGTGTAGGGCGGCTGCGCGCGGCGCGTTTGGCACAAAAATGTGTATGAATGCTGCGTCGCGAGTCGAGCGCGGGAAGTGACAAGCACTCGAGGGGCGGCGGCGCGAGGGCGCGCGACATCTTTATTGCGCTTTTATTTTGAATTAGCTTCAGAGCCCGTTAGAACGGTTGGATGTTTTCAACAGAGTGTATGTGATGCATTGGTAGTTGGTACAAATAACATTCTATCACATTGTGAATTGTTATGTCGTCAAAACCTTTTGACCTTTAAGTTACATATTATCATCAGAATGAAATCAGCTACTTACTATTGTGATATTTACCAATTATAATTAATTGCTGACTTTTCAAATACAAGCCATGTCCAATGTGTTCTTAACAGACTAAAATGTTTCACGACGTTAAAGTAAGCATCAGAGACAAAAGACAAAATAAGTTTATCGGAATTTTAGCAGCTGAAAATCAATAATATATTCGTACCTCTTCTAGAAATATAATATATACCTATGATAATTATATACATATGTATATTCATGACGGCGCGGTGACAAATTCAACGTGATGAGTAGCAAGCAACTAAAAAGTCGTGCTAACGAAGAGTCGAGTTTTTTGGCGATGCAGCCCATCTTAAAACGAGACAGAGAGACAGTAGGTACACTACGGGAACGACATTTATCCTATTGCCAGTCTTAGGATTCTGTGTGTCTATAAGTCACTGACAGAATTACGTAGTTCGTGTCATGAAGAGATAAATAAATCTATATAATTATAATTAACAGAATAATTATAATTATTCTGATTGAAAAAAATATTGTTTATTTACAATGTTATTGAATTTTCTACGGCAACAAAAATAATCTTTTGTTAACAAAACATAGCCATTATTTTATAAGCTTGTTAAAACAATCAAACGATCAAAATAATCATGTCGTTATAACATTGATCAAATATATTATGCCTGCCCCGTCCCCTGCAATAATGATGTCATGGTTGCCCTATGCTAGTGTGCTGAACGCGGCGAATTCGATTATCATCGCGCTCTCATTGAGACTGTTTGTCTGTTAATGCACTTTTAATACACTTCCTGCACACAATAGCCATTGAATAATGTTTCACCCGTTGACTGCCAACTTACATGACCTTTTATTTCAAACTATTCGTTTGCAGTTAGAGATCTTTAAAATTGGATGTTAGACCCAGAATGAACATCCATCCATTTTATTCTGGTCTCCAAATTTAAACGAAAAAAATGTACTTACGGATCTTTACACGCTAGAGTAAAAGCTCTGAAAATCACTACATTAGTTTGCTCTGAGAGGTGATACTGAGCCGTATCGCTCAGTATTGTAACAATAGCGGAGTGTTAACGTACGGCTGGCTCTCTATGGAATCCATTTAATTCTAAGCATTATAAGGGTTTAAGGATATCGTTCAAAAAGATTATCATCTTTGCTAGTCTGCTAGTTGGAAAATACTGGTTTATAGGGGTAATTATCAGAATTTAACAAAGAAAGAATTATAAAGATCAAATCGAAGTATAAATTAAAATGTAAACTGAATTATTTGATTTACGATTGAGTTCTTTCGGACGTATTACTTAGGATACAAGGTACAAAATAGTAAAACCGATAAATTTTCTGTATCTTCGATAAAGTTTGTTAACTAAATTTTCAGTCAACCAGATTCAATAGTGTGGACTAACTGTAAAAATGTAGACACCCAGCCCAATTACAGGTGCGCGCGAGGGCGGCGTACGGCGTCGACGGACGCGGCCGGTAATTTGGTTAAGCGCCACCAACACCGCGCTCTCCGTCCACACTGACTCGTCTGGCCTTCCTCCCCGGGCCCCCACTATCTGACGCTCACTTGCCTTCTATTGCGCTTTAAGCTTACGCACATGATCCATTACGATTTCTAAACTCAGCTCTCTACGTGTCTGTCAGTGGCAGCCTATTCTTTTTCTACTGCAAAAAGCACAGCCTGCTTGTTAAATTAGCTTATGTAAAAAGGCCCAATGTAAGTTGTAACAAGACACCTAACATTATTTAGTTAATTTGGTCAAACTGCGGTGGACTGCACTGCGATACCTTGAAAACATCTTAAAAATACATATCTATACATTACAGATATCCATAATGGTCTCTAAGGCGTGTTGTCTGGCAAGCCGAGTTTGATTAAGGTAGTAAACGATGATCTTGACCCTTCTAATTCCGAAAGGACATGAGACTAAAAAAATCGAAAACTACTCCAAACTATTAGTAGTAGTAGTAGTAATGAATAATTCGCATCGTCCATAAGTACACTTACAAGTAGGCTTTAAAATATCCTTGCTGTCGATAATAAAACATCTCAACCATCGTACATATCAACCTTTCTGTCGTGGCACTGGAGAATACAGCTTAAGTAGCAGTGTAGTAAAAGGGCACTTAATTTTATAAAAATGCTGTGAGCAAGGACAGCTATCCACCAGATTAACACTAAATAAAACAGCTTCAAATGCTTTGTAATGTCCTATTACTTTACGTTTAAGCTACTTGCAAGTAATCACACATCCATTTTAAGAACTAATATACCATCTTTTGGTTCGGCTTCATCTAAGGGTCTAAAAACATTCATTTAGCTCAGGTTAGAGTCTGCCACAATCGTCAAAAGGGGTTAATTGGTTCGTTTGTCAACAGGCCGGGATGGGCGCGCTGGAAGGGTTGCTAATTGAAACGTCTCTCATTACCGCCGGACCTCTGACGGATACAAATTAAAGTAAATTCGTTCAGTCTGTGTCAATAGCCCACACTAGGACAAACGCTCGACAATGTGTGCTCGTACACAAACTGGCCATGAGGCGGATACTCGAATTATCTCATTCATGTCTTTAATACAACAATCCTTATGAGAATTTTATGTAAACTATAAATCGTGTCAAATTTCTTTTTCTCGATAAACTTCAACCTCTTGATATAGTGTTTTAAATTAAGGACGTTTACAAAGACTGCTACTTTCCTATAGAGGTTGAGAAAGTCACCAGAATCCCCGAGAAATTTTAATTTCAGGTGATAATTTTATCAGAGATAAATTTGAATCCGTTACGGATGAATATTAACTTATAGGATAAGGGAGTAAATAACAGCATGCTCTGCAGTGAGGTTCGCGCCCTTACCTGCTGACAACTTCCTCGAGACACTAGCGACGTGGCCTAAATGACACAGTTTCCCACCGACTGCGCACGTAACCCTTTATTACCGGCGAGTTGAGAGATTAGCTCGCAACCGCATTATTTAACGAGACTCCACTAGCCGACATACACATACGTCGGATTCACCTCTAACGGCACGCAATAAAAACTATATTTCCTTAAACGCACGCACTTTTATTGCGGTATAAGAAAGCAATTAGGCTGTGCCCAGTTTAATAAGATCTCCGAAATCGGTTTCAGCTTCCCCATTCGTCATCTGTTTAGTTAAACTAGAGAAGGGTGGTTCGGGTCTTTCCATTTTGGACGCAGGGCGCTTGACATATGTTCGTCTCGGGGATTGAGTGGTATAAGCCCCTTTGGGTTCATTATTGCCATTTACCCTTCTGGGACCCTCTGTTTGCGAAGTGTTCTTATTTCACTTAATAGAGGATATTTCGTTTAGTTTGATTTTCGAATATTAAACTTCGTGTTTGTGCGCACACAGGCCGAACGCGAGGGTCGAGACCAGCTCATTTTTTCAAGTATTCATTGTAATGCTGTCATGTTAATAGTCAGCAACATTTGTGCATTTCAATAATGTGTTGTTTAAATAATATGTAACATTTTATAAGAAGCCCTGAAGTAAGAATATTACCCGATGACCTTTAAATAATTCTATTATACTGTTCCTACCCAAGACACCAGAAACGTTCGATTTAGGTAAAACAGTTAAGCACCATAAGCAAATTCTTATCATAATATTATCGTGAGACTATCTACAATGTGATGATTGATTGTAAACAACTCAGAACTCATTCGTAACAAGAAATCTGGAATTGCACTGACAAAGTGAACTATTGAAGTCTTCGACCGTTTCCCCCTACTTTAAGCGTTTCCTTCCTTGTTCGGAGAGTTTAATAGGCCGCATTATAAGCTTCTTGATCGTTTTAGGCAACTGATTTTTATGTACTTTATTTATCACTAACAATATGCAAAAACTTGTATTCATATGCCCGAAAATAAAATTAAATGGTGTTTTTTCGCCTTCACTTCTGAAGTCTTACAAGTAGAAAATTAAGACCCTATAATGCCATTTAATTTATCATTTCAACAGGAGCTGATGTTGCGTTTGTAAGCTAAAGTTCGACCGGACTGACCTGCACTCTGACTTCGGGCAGGTTGACCTTCATGGCGAGCTCCTCGCGCGAGTACACGTCGGGGTAGTGGCTCTTTTCGAAGGCGCGCTCCAGCTCGTGCAGCTGGTAGGTGGTGAAGGTAGTGCGGTTGCGGCGGTGCTTCTTCTTGCCGTCGGCGGCGGAGCCCGGCCGCGGCGCGTCCTCGTCGCTGGCCGACTTGTCGTCGGGCGGCGTGCGCTGGCTAAACCCGTCGTTGCTGTTGCAAGAACCTTCGCCTGCAATTCAATTTATGTCTCTGTAGTCTTACTACATTTTTGAATATATTCCTTGAAGTAAGTACGTACTCGCTCTACATCTAAAGATCTAAAGATAATTTCGGGTGTACACTATAAGTATATATTTTCGAGTTAATTACCTAATCCTTAGTTAATAAATATTAATTCCAAAATACAAATATATTGTACAGTGTACCGGAACATGCTATAGCTGCGAGCTCCTTAAACGATACCTTTGTACGTATACATATAATATTCTAATTGAGTAGTTTCTCTACATTAAATATTTTCAAAAAACCCTAGGTATAGTAATAGTCAGTTTAAATAATAATAAATAACTAATATCTTAGGACAACTCCATACATGGCCATCTGCGCTCAAAGTAAGCCTAGGGAGAAAATGTTGTAGTAACCAGAAGACTGATAAATTACCGAAACACCCATAAACATTCATTTATACAGATGCTATATTTTACATCCCGAGACAGGCTTAACAACATACAAAAACTTTTCTTGGGCGGAATTCAAAACCATGATCCTGCGATCCGTAATCAAATAACCTGTTAAAATCTAATTTTATCGACGCAGAGTCCAAATCCACAAGGTATGAACTGTCCGCTTTTTCCCTGTGATAGCTCACGCGAACACCACGGGGCACATTTGGAGACTCGTGGTAGTCTTGCCTCCTGACGAGGCCTGCAGCCACATCTCGAGCCCCGTCGGTCCCGCTGTGCACTGCGCACTATGTACAGATGGAATAAATATCCCTCGTGCGTCTCATGCAACTAGTACCTGATACATCTCTCGGTGCATTATACGAGTAAGCGTGTACACTGCGACCACCTGTAAATGTGATGTAACTTACATCACCCCCGTTTTCTGGAAACATTTTCGGCTGATTATGTTATTCGTATTGCACTTCTTATTACAGTACCAGTACCAGCACCAGTAGTGCTTTAAATTAAAAATAAGTAATAAATAAATAAGAGGATTTCAATGCTATGTAGAATAGCGGACTTCTATTCTACATAATATAAATAACTAGTTCGGAGTCGAGCATCAGGTGTCTTACGCGCTGCCAGCACCTCGCTGCCGCCGGCCGGGCCACCGCGGGTCGACTCGCCCGTCTGCAGCGCGCACTGCGTGTCGAGAAGTTTTTTAAGCGCCGTTCGATAGCGCGCAAACTAAGCCGCCGAGGCAGCTCCTGGGCCATAAATCACAAGTATCGTACGGCGGATTAGTAACTGTTGCCAAACTCATGTATCACACCCGCAGTTGCAAAGATGGAGCCGCTGATAGCGGAGCTGCAATTACCCACAACAAGGCGCCGCTGTAAATCAAACACTCCGCTGTTTGTGTATGCTAATGCACTTCCCGCCGCGGCCCGCTAATGCAATTATATTTCAGTTTACATCGCACTGGCCCGCGCGATCTTGTCTCGACAAATATGTTCATTACATGTATACTCGTATTATAACGCACAATGGCCATCGTTATTAAAATATTATGATTATGTCTAGCAATATACATAAAGGTACGTCGCCACCTACTTGCGCAACTGAGAGTGAAATCATAGCGAATACAATGTTCATCTTGCTTTCTTTCACTAACGGTACCATGGAAAAATGTAAAGAATTCCCCCTTCGAAACAAAGTACAAATCGCAGAACCTACGAATGGCATCGACGGCTATAATTACAGTACCAGGACAATTTACAAGTGAACTACTCCCGAACTATGGGAAAGCTCTCCAAGTTATACGATGCCTATGTGGCTGATACATATACTAAATATATGTATATATAAATCTGAAGGTACATATAATTGTGTGAAGAGAAAACAGATTTGTTTTGGAACAACAACAATGCGACCATATATAGAAACAGATGAGGGATGGCCAGTGCGCCACTAGGGCCCGCCACGCAGCGAACGGCAGAGCCCACAATGAATAAGGCAGACATGGGCGGGTGGAGCTGTTTGCGTATGCTAATGCAGATCCGGGCGCGGACCGATAGTGCAATTATATTCAAATCTCGAAACGTCGGGGCGCTCAAGCCCGAAAAAAGCGCGTGTTTGCAGTTTGCAAATAAATATTTTCGACCGCTTACATTATTTTTACGTTATGAATATACAATACTAAACTTCCGTACAACGTATCCTTAATATATGTTCTACTTTGATTGCGATAATTTTAGGTATATATACGTATGTACTTACCTAAATGTAACACAAATCTATGAATTCCAAATGATTAGGTTAGGTTAGGTTAGAAAGCGTGACAAACTTATTGACTTAAACAAAAAAACGAAAATATTTAAAATTCTAACATTCTGTGCATCGATGTTGCTTTAATGTTGTCGACACGCCGCGGCGGGAAAGAACACCGTCACCGATACCGATAGCCGTTCTATTAGACGTATTCTGCAGTAGATACTACGACCGGAAGACGCTCTCCGGCTAGGTGCAGTTACGATATAGGCAAAGTAGCCGGAACAGGCTGATGATGATGATGAGACGAAAGGTCGACTAATGGCTTCTATGATATTTAGTTCTATGACGACGTTAATGTATAATTATACAGTATTATAACAACTATATGTTTCAAAAGATCACAAACCAAGATTTGAAATCAGCTAGGGGGGGCTGAATACACGACATTGAACTGATATATTGGTTCAGTCGTTACTGGCCGTGATACCTAGATCAGCTCGAGATTAGTACTTCGAATTCCGTAATCAATTAAATATCTATGTGACGAGCACAAGTATTTTTTAAGTGTCTGGGCTTAACATAATCTAACTAAGAAATTATTTGAAAGGTATACAATATAGTTCATCAGCAGTCTGGTCGCCAAGAACCAGGCTCCGTTTGGTGCCAATATTATGATATTTATGTCTATTGAAGAATATTCATGCGTAATTAATTTATAGACGTAATCAATTATTATGAAATAAAATTTACGTCAAAACAAGTCCTTATCACTTAACACGCTAAACTTGTTTTAAATGTAAACATTTTTATATACTTCTCAAACCTTGCTTTTTACTACTATGTTGAGAAAAATAAATTAATACTAGAACAATAAATACATTAATAAAATTAAAATATTGTCGATCATGCAAAGCAACCGAATAACGCTACAGTAACATATATAGTAAAATAAACTTGTAATGAAAAATGTACAAAAGTGTTAACTGGTTTATGTGTACCGCCTTCTGTCGGCTGGCTACGAAATCACTGATGGCCACAAGTGCATATAATACTTCAATAGCACAGGCTTATAACGTCTTATGTCGCTAACACTGACCTCACACTCGACAAAGCCGTTACAAACTCAAATCCCTTTATCCACTAGTAAATAAGATAGAGACATCAGTTTCATTCAATCTCAGACCGACGGTCGCTGTCATTCTTAGCCGATTAGGAAATCAGAAATCGTACAGTGACAAACCTGAGTTGTGCCAGCCCTGTCATGGCAGATTGAGCGATCAAAACATACTAGCTACCATGCATCCGTCTCTTTCAGTCGCGAGACTAATTGTGAAGTTCGAAAGAGATATGTGTCGCATTAAGATTATCTTGGAGATTACGAGCGGCAGGCCAAAACAAATAAAAACATTATGAGCAACGCATTAAGATGTTTTACACTTATCACGATACGATCTCGCCTCTCCTTTTTGTAATAATTATCGATAATCTGGCAACACTCGGGGCATTATCGACCATAATGGGTTTTCTCGTTGTTTTTTCTATGTCGCAACCCTAATCATGTGTCAGATTTGGTGTGTTGCTACATATTAAAGCTCTTCGGCGTTAATGATTTTTTTAAATTAAATTTCTTTTTTGTGCTTATTAATTGGTAGTGATTGAGTCGTTCGGGGCAGACTGCTCGAGTGTGTGTGAGTGTACGTGACAGTTTAATGAGTCCGCCGTTAATCATAATTTCATTGTACGATGATGTCTGCTTAATTGTACGGTGAGCTATAATAATGCATTTGAGGCGAATCCCAACACGGTCACATAATTATGGACTAACGAAAAAATATGTATTTTTGCGTAACCACTTTGCTTGTCTTAATCACGATGGCATTAAGAGTATGTACCGCGCACGAAATGATGACTTTGTATCGAAGTAATAAGATGCAGGTGGTCGAAGTGAATAGTCAGTTGTGCAGACGGGGGTTCGACAGGGCTCATCTTTGAGCCAGTTCCTGTTCTTGGCAGATATTAAAGGACTAACGTCATCAACATCATTATAATCATCAGCCTATTACCGTCCACTGCTGCTGCTTCAGCTCTTCATATCTAACACTGCCAGCCACTTTGCGTATATCGTCACTTCATCCAGCTGGAGAGCGTCCTACACCATCTACAAGGTCTACCATGTATAGCATAAAATAGTCAGGAGACAATTTTGTTTGTGGATAATATCTCAATTAGGCAAAAACGAACCATTGAACTGAATCGATACTACACGAACTCGATTGTAAAAGAAAAATACTTTCTTTTTACTTTAATCGTATTTTCATTTACTTATTCTTATAAGTTGCTAATTGAAAATAATCAAATTAATACAATGTAAAATAATGAAATTCCTAGATCAATTATTTCGTAGTAAACTTCTTGTAATTATCTATGACAAACACATTAGTTATAAAACACAACGCATTGTAAAGTGACGCCACGCGGCGCTCGGCGCGCACATACATAGATGGCGCTGTAATCGAGGCTTTATTACCGTAACTAGATTGCGGTGTACAATCGATTGGCATTCGGCATCCAATTACGCGGCGGCCGCATGCACTGCTAATGGAGGCTGCATTACGCGCACTGGCACTGGCACTACGGTCTGCCGCGAGCACCTACCCACGGCCAACCGTATGCTCTGTTCTGAGTTAAGAAAGGCTATATGGTTACGGGTGAAACAGTTGTTTTGCAATCTATAAACATCTCGTTATAAATTCTTATAGAACGTTACAGAACATCTCTCAAGTACTTTACTACAATATTGGTAGGCACTGAATATGCCATACCAAAGTGTTATCAGTGTAAAAACTGTATTTATATAACAAAGAGTTACATAGGAAGTAAATGAAGTTGTCAATTCATTG